>CM037851.1:11529444-11701514 GCA_021234595.1 Delia radicum
GCATAAAAAAATCCATCGTTTTAAGTCAATTATAGTTTCAAATACTGATTTTCTAAAAATTTGAACTTGACCTCAAAGGTGCACGGCTTAGAGCGATCAGATTCACTTAAATTTTCAACATGTAAGTTTTAGACCAAGTGGCACAATAATCCATTCGGGGTTGGTAAAATCCAAAGAGGATTTTTAATTGTCACCCTAATAGATATATTGAAAAAGTGTTGTACTACGTCCATTTCGGAGTTATCAACTGTTCTAATCAGTTTTCTCAGATCAAAATTTCCTTACATATTTTTCTGTGTAAAATTTCTTGTTATATATTTAACCCTTAAACCACTAAGACTGTTCTACAGACGGTCATCACTAATCCAATTACAGGAAAATTTTAAAATATCCCGGTGGTTTAAGGGTTAAGGGTTAATGCCAACATTACATTAAGCTGGGAGATTCTTCAAATCCAAAAAAGAGCATAAGAATTTAGAATCATTTGTTTAGGTTAAAGCGGTAATTTTCATTTTGTTTTCTCCAAAACTTAAGAAATTTCTAAAAAACAAATAAATTAACATACTAAAACATAATTATAAAACTGTTATAAAAAAAACCAATTATTTGAAAAAAATTCATTTTACTCTTTTTTTCCGCATTTACAGATGTTGTAGCCCGTATGCGGATTTGGATTAAGCACGTCTCAACGTATTTCATTCAATGCCATTTTGAACCATAGAAAACAGCAACAACAATCATAATAATAATTAATTAAACAATAAGCAAAACAAAAAATTATTAAATTAAAAATACAAACATTTAAGTATTTTTATTATGGAAATCTCAAATAAAAAAAAAAAATCATTTCTAAATGTGAGCAGTGTATTGTAGACAAATTTTATATATAATGGGTGGCCAGTGTATACAGAGGACAAGGAGTATGAAAACAGTGGTTAAGGGGGTATTTCATACTTAAATGTAGACAAAGGGCAATTTTAATGAAATATTTTAAGAAATTTGGGATCTGATCCAAACACATGCCCAGCCAGAAATTGCCAATGGTCTGAAAATCAAGCACTGGCAGATCACTATTTGCCAATGATCCAACAAATGAAGTGCTGGCAAAGCACTGATTTACAACGCTCTGCCAACGTTAGTAAAAAGTGCTTTGCCAGTACTTGATTTAAAAAATTTACAACAGTAAAAATAATAAAAGCACTGGCACAGCTCTGGCTTAGAACGCTCTGCCAACGTTTGTAAAAGTGCTTTGCCAGTACTTGATTTAAAAAATTTACAAGCGTAAAAATAAAAAAGCACTGGCACAGTACTGACTTAGAACGCTTTCCCAACATTGGCAAAAAGTGCATTGCCAGTACTTATTTGCAAAATTTACAACCGTTAACTTAATAAAAACAGTGGCACATCCTTTGTTCACAACAAGAGTGGAAAAATTCAAAACTAAATTGGCAATTTATGATTTGAAGTCAAGAATATTAAGGTCTCCTATTATAGTCAGCACAAAGTATAGTTTTTGTACTAAAATTTTACTTAAGAAATTTATTTTCCAATTTCTTTCTTTAGTAAAATTGATTTAAAAAAAATCGTGCTTACTTATCACAAAAATAATTTGATAAAAAAAATATTTAGTTATTTTGTAATTAACTTAGCTGAAGCAAGCCTTTTGTTATTTCTGTTCAAATTACCAAAATCATTCAATAAGAAATAATACAACTCTTTACTGAAGTGAATTACTAAGTAGGACTTTATTGGTCGTTTTTGGTTTTGGTACTGGCAAAGCGCTTATTGCCAGTGCTTTGCCAACGTTTTAAAAAAGAAACGGCCAAGCCCTGCCCGGTGTTATCATTTTGGGGTTGGCAAAGCACTTATTATATTATTAAGAAAGCACTTTATTGGTTGTTCTACCAATGCTTTGCCAACGTTTTCAAATTGTTGTTTTGGTACTGGCATCATTTCATTTTGGGGTTGGCAAAGCACTTAAAACTTCAGATATCCATCACTCTGCCAAAGCTCATACACCGTTGAAAGCACTGGGCCAATGCTTTGCCGTTCGTGGTTTTTCTATGAAAAATAGTCATTAGAATTTAAGGAATCTGAGTGTTTTTTATACCCATCCATAAAAATTTGCATTCTTTTTGAGGATTATTAGTAGTCCATCATTTGAAAAGGTCTGAGAAAAATTATTTAATCCAAACAAATGGTTCAGAATTGACTTAGAAATTTAATGATATTTAAATATTTTGTTAGCAATTCAAAAAGGCTCCCGAAATTTATTTATTTTTGAGAATATAAATTTTTTTTGCAAAAATGCGACCACACGTCAAAAAAAACAAAAATATAACCCCCTCCTCTGGAATAAAAAAGAAAAAAGCTTCTAAAAAACAATCAAGAATTAAAAATTAGTGTAAAAATAATAAATTTCTTCACGATTTCAAAAATAATCCATTTTTTTAGATCCATTAAGCGTGGCCGAACTAGAGCCATTTTAGTAAATTTTAGCCTCTTTTGAGGTAACAAAAAATTGTAAAATCAAAAATTATTCTCTAAAGAACCGAAATAACCAAAACAAGTACATGCATTAAATCTGGTTTTACCAAATTTTTTCTTTATACCCTCCACAATGAACCCTTACAAAAACAACAACAAAAAAAATTTTTAAACAAATATGTTAGAGGTGGAAACAAAATTTTGAGGTGAAAAACTTGTGCGGTAAAAAAACATTTATGAGGCAAAAAATTGTGGCGAAAAAAAATTGACGTGAAAGCATTTCAAAATTTGAGGTGAATTTTAAATATTATTCGCCTCTTAGCGTCTGCTGCAAAAATATGACGTTATATTTTATACACCAGACGCTACTATGAATTTGTACTAATATACACTGTATTAACCAATTTGTATGGAAAATTTAGAGGCACCTTTACATTTTCACTCATAACTTTTTAACCACTGGAATGATTTTGCTCATTTTAAATGCAAAACTTTTCGGCAAAATCTACATCAACCTGCGTAAAAGTGAGCAGTCCGTATTGTGTATTCTCGCCGTGATCGCAATTTCAACAGACAGACGGACATCATTAAATCGTCTTAAAATTTAATAAGGATCAAGAAAATATTCTTTAGGAGGTGGGGTCATAGACCTATATTTCGATGCATTACAAACGGAATCCCAAACTGATATATACCCTTATCACTGTATGTGGAGAGTATAAAACAATAATCTGATAGAGGTACCTTCACATTTTCACTCATAGCTTTTGAACCACTGGACTGATTTTGCTATTTTTCAATACAAAACTTTTCGGGAAAATGAACATCAATCTGCGTAAAAATGATTAGTCCAATCCGTATTGCTTTTTCATGCCGTGATCGCCATTTCAACAGACAGACCGACAGCAGACGCTAAATCGTCTTATAATTTATACACATCAAGAATATATGTATATACTTTATGGGGTATTAGATCTAAATTTCGCTGCGTTACAAACGGAATGACAAGCTGATAATCTGGTATGTGATTAATTTCAATTTCGATCGAAATTGAACATACAAACAATTATAATCAGAGACGGCAGGCAATACCACTAAAATACCGTTATCTATTAAAAACCCTTTCAATTGGCTATCGTTATCCCTAAAATACCGTCACCAAAATAATTCAAATACCGTTACCGATATTAGTAAAATATCAATATCCTTAAAATACCGTTACCGAAATAACTAAAATACAGTTATCGCTGAAAACCCGATATCGAAATAATTGAAATAGCGTTATCCTAAAAATACCGTAACCGAAATAATCTGACAAAATCGAAAAAACAAAAATCGCTATAAATAGATACAATTTCCCAAAGTTAGATCATAAATTAGCCAGTCATCGCAACTCGGGCAAAATGGGTATAAAAATATCGGTGAGCATTGACATTATCTGAATAACTAAAATAATGTTACCCTTAAAATAACGTTACCGAAATAACTGAAAAAAGCGTTATCCCTAAAATAACGTTATTGAAATAACTAAAATACCGTTACCCACTAAAATACCATTACCAAACTATGTAAAATACAGTTAAAGCTAAAAAAAAAACACGGTACGGAAATAACTGAAATATCGTTACCCCTTATACAACGTTAACGAAATAAAAGAAAATAACGTTACCCGTAACGATACCCGCAATGTATCGGTCAGGCTACCATCCATGATTATAATTTATTCCAGAAAACACATTACAGTTTGAAATATTACAAGTTGATATCACCGTACCAATAACGGGATACGAACATCACAAACTTATAAGGAATTGACGTAAATTTTTTGCGACTGACATTCACAATTATTTTTTAAATTGGTTAGCGCATTGCGTTAACTGAGGCATGTTACAATTTTTAAATTTTTTGAACTTCTTAAAATTTTTGCGAAATTTAATTAATTTTTTTTGCATTTTTTGTAAATAACATGGTTTGAGAACATAGTTACCCAGGTAGATTTTGCCAACCGTAGCAAAAAAAAAATAGTATTCGACATTGGATTTGTAAAAACAAGTTTTTCTGTGTGGCTCTTAGGGGTTTTTTCCTCCGTAGAACGCGGCAGGCGGCTACGCGAAATAAAGTTTTTTCTGCGTGCGACACAAAAACATACAATTGAAGCAATTTTTTTAAGTTTCCTTAAAACTCTTTTGTTTGATTTCATGAATCAGCCTTGACATTTAAGGTCTTATGACATTTAAAAAAAAAAAATTATGATTTTGGGCAATAACTTCTTTTTTACCGTCATAGCGCCCAAATTTATTTTGGTCAAACAAAAAAACCGTCATAGCGCCCAAAAAAAAAATGTTATTTCGTCCAAATCAATGTCGTATTGCCCAAAAACAAGAACATTTTAACAAAAGCAACTTACATATAATTTTCTTGGGCGCTATGTCGTTTTTTTCTTGGGCAACATGACTTTGGAGAATATAACGTTACGCCTTCAAAATTTTTTAAAGAACAGATTAAGTTAAGTCAATTCAAGAAGATCATCACAATATTTTGAAAGATCCCAACTGCGGAGCTCGTCGACAATTCATTGGCCCGGAACCCTTCTGTGGCGTACCAAATGGGTATGTCAGAGAGAGGCTCAGAAGATGGAGGGAGTCGGAGTTTGGGGCCTATTGGGCCAGATCGCCTGGGCAACGACAGGCGAGGCTGTTTATATCTCCCTCTGGGGAGAGATCGCGGAAACTCTTGTCTATGACGAGGGGCGAACTAAGGACCGTAACGGGTTACCTCACAGGACACTGTGGCCTTAGGTATCAAGTGTACAAGATGGGACGATCCTCTACGGATACGTGCAGGTTTTGTGAATTGGAACCCGAGACCTCTGAGCATGTTCTCTGCAAATGTCCGAGGCTCTCCGACAGGAGGGTGCGTTATTTTGGTGATCGAATAGTGACGCCATCGGACGTTTGGAACTGTTCACCTGGTAGGATAATTGGCTTCGTAGGGAGCCTGAACCTATAGGGTGTATTCGCTGGCAGCACAAAATACCAATTTCTGGTCGCGGTGCATAGTGCCACTATAATCTAATCTAATCGCTAAGATCCCGTTATAGGAACCGTTTAGAGTATTAATTATATTAAAAAAATAATGAATTTTTGAAAATGAAATAACTCCCACAGCAAATGAAATAACACCGAACAAGAAAATAAAATTAAATAAGTCCCACGCTAAGCTCTGTTGGGACTTATTTCATTTCGGAATTACTGCATTATGAAATAACACCTAATAACAAAAATGAAATAACTTCTAAAAAAATTAAATAACTGCAAAAGAACTGGGTATTATTTCATTTGAAATTACTCCCAAATTTGTATGAAAAATTTTTGGGACTTATTTCATTTTTTTTTTGGGACTTTTTTCACCTGGGAGTTATTGCACAGAGCCAATTTTTTTTTTGTAAGTGATAAAAGTGTTTCTAAAACTTTAAATTAAGACTTATTCTGAAAAACTAGACGCAATTACCTTTCCAACTGTGTATAACATTTCTAACTAAAGTTTCATACTCTCTACACAATAATACCCAAATTATGTACACCTCAGTTAACACCACACAATAACTCCGTAAATAGGTAACATAAGGCAAGAAAAACTAGAAAAAAAAGTAAAAATATGAGGAAAATTTTGCCTATATTCCCATTTTTGGCGTTTAAGGCAAGCCAATATTACAACTAGATATTTTAGTTGATATACGACAAATATCATACCGGATAACTCAGAAATGAAAAGAGATAGTTCAAAATGGATAAAAGATGTAGAAAGAGCATATTCTGAATACATAAAGCTGCATGGCCGGTTAAAAAAAAAACAAGTTTCGGCGTATATGGCAAAACAATACTTAGCCGATATATATCTATCACTTTCACATACAGTTGAACCTCGATTGTCCGGGTTGCTCGGGACCGGACTCAGCACGGATAATCGAAAGCATGGTTAATAGAAGTTATTTATTTTTCCCGAATTTTAACTCTTTGTAGGCAGGTGAAAAGAAAAAAAAACAAGCAAATAAATATTTGTGCTGCACGGATAATAGAGGTGAAGCACGGTTAATAGAGGAAAAAAATAATAGCACGGATAACAGAGGTAAACACGGTTAATAGCGGTATAAATCAAACCACCAGCATGCCGGTTAACAAATGTACCCGATTAATAGAGGACCGGATAATCGAGGTTCAACTGTATATAATTATAAAAAGAAGCAAAAGTAACTAACTTTGAAAAGCTGTACTTAAAACAAAGTTCAACGTTAATAGATTAAATAATATGTTTAAGTAAATCATCAGTTTTAATCCGAAAATTGCGATTTTTTATTTTTTTCGTTTCAGACTGGCGCGGTTTCCAGGGGGGAGGGAAAATGGGACATTTAATTTTTCAATATAAAATTGTGAAAAGTGTTAAAAAAGTTAATTAAAAATACTCTAATTTCCTTCCCCAAAACCTTTTTCTGGATTCGCGCCTGTTTCCAGATATGGCTGATTTTTGGCGCACTCGCAATAATGGTTTGCAGTGGATTAATTAATAATAATGCAAAAATAAAGAAAATTAAATATCGAATATAACTGGTATTACCTGAGGTGTTTGTTAGAAGGGTTAAAGTGAAATATAATATCTTAAATTAAAGCTTACAACTAAATAATGGAGGGAGTCGGAGTTTGGGGCCTATTGGGCCAGATCGCCTGGGCAGCGACAGGCGAGGCTGTTTATATCTCCCTCTGGGGAGAGATCGCGGAAACTCTTGTCTATGACGAGGGGCGAACTAAGGACCGTAACGGGTTACCTCACAGGACACTGTGGCCTTAGGTATCAACTGTACAAGATGGGACGATCCTCTACGGATACGTGCAGGTTTTGTGAATTGGAACCCGAGACCTCTGAGCATGTTCTCTGCAAATGTCCGAGGATCTCCGACAGGAGGGTACGTTATTTTGGTGATCGAATAGTGACGCCATCGGACGTTTGGAACTGTTCACCTGGTAGGATAATTTGGCTTCGTAGGGAGCCTGAATCTATAGGGTGTATTCGCTGGCAGCACAAAATACCAATTTCTGGTCGCGGTGCATAGTGCCACTATAATCTAATCTAATTTAAATAAAACTTATATCGTGCATTTACTGAAGTCAAATATAGAGAAAATTGGTTTGTTTTCTAAAAAGTTCGGTTCAATAATTTAACGCTTAATGGGTTAATGGAACTGGAAGTATTATATCTCAAATGAAAGGTGATTCAATTAGCTCTCAAATGATATATACTTCGTTCCGAGCCGATTACAATACACAGAATTTTAAAACCAAACTTCGTAAGCCCATAACTCGGGAACCGGTGGTCGTCGAAGTATTTTAAAATTTTCAAAATGAACTCGATGCAAACCACTGTATTTCAAAAACTCTAGATATGATGATTTCACATCAACAACAATAAATAAATTAAATTTTGCAATTGTTAATTAAATGAAAAGGTAACAGAGGTCAGCTGAATGAAAACTATTAGACTCCTACACAACACCACAATGACCATCAATATAATTATTAATATACAGACATATTGGAACTCAAATAGATCCTCATCTGTTTAAACAACGCCAACATAAAAAACAAATTTTCTTTGAAGATTCTTCTTAACACAACCTGTTTTTGATTTTTTAATTTTCATTTTCGATTTCTCTTATTGTTTGTATCAATTAATTATATAGAAGAAGTTCCCAAATGCCAACATACAGTCATAAATATACATATTCATATTTACGTGCATGTGAACCCAATAATGTGGGAATAAATTAAAATATAATTTCTATACAGACGACAGGTTGGACAGATGAAGAAATATTTGACGAAACTTTTGTCACAAGGGCAATAGATTTTATATTTCAGTTTATTGATAACTTACAAATTTATCATAATATCTTCTTAAATAAAACTTTATTATGTTAATTCTTTTTTTATTTTAGTAGATTTTTTAACTTTTTTATTTTATAATTTTCACAACACACCCAATTCTTATTTTTTTTTTTCTTTTTTCCGAACACACTTTTCTTGTAATCTTTACATGTACACAAACCAAGAAAACAACAAGAACACACACACGAAATACAATAAGTAAACAAAGATGCCATCTAATAGAGTTACCGTTACCAAAGCAATGGGCTTGTAGAGGGGGAAATAAAATTTAATCATAAATTAATGTTATATACAGCTAAAACTATTTAAATAATGAAAAAAACAAGTAAATAATATAATAAATTTTTCGAAAAATTGTTAAACTTGTTTTTGCCAGCTACATAAATGTTTATATGTATCAGGCAGTTAATACTTCCTAGAACTTGAATAATTTTCATTTTCATTCCTAGATATTTAATTCATTTAATTCACGATATTTTAAATACTTGGCAACTCTACTTAAGAATACTATCTGACATTCATAATACAGCTGTTCTAATAATGCTGCCAGATTGTACATACGGCATTGCTTTCAGGGATGGAAAGTGGATTTTAAATTGGTTTAAAGTTTAACTCTTCTGTTCTGTTTGGGTCAAAATTAGTAATTTTAAATTACCCAATTTTAAAGAATACACACAAAAAATTCCTAGGGGAAGATATTGAAAGCATACATAGAAACATTTTTTTTCATTAAAATTCTGTCGATTTTACCACTTTTAGTACAAATTATGTATCCCATGTTGTAAATGTTGTCTTTGTACGCAAAACAAAACTAGTGTCAGAATATCGAAGTCAACTTTGTATTTTTTTTTTATTTTATATAAAGTCGATAGAAGTTATATAAGTCAAGTATAAACAGCAGCAGTGCAAGTCTAAATTACATATGTGATTTCTTTTGAAACTTAAAATATTTCGTTAAAACTTTAAAAACGTTAAAGCTAAGGAAATTTTTTTTTTATAAAAACACAACAGTTTTTTTCTTCGTATATATTAACTACAGGGTTTTATGAGTCAATATCAATTGCATTAAAAAATTGCACATAATCGTTAACTTCGAGCTCATATATTAGTTCTTATTGAGTGGGACAACTAGGTTATATGAATGTTCGATGTTTGCATGGGCTTGTCACTTCTTTCGAAAAGTGTTCTGATGATGGGAACCTAGAAAATTCAAATTATATACAAAATTTGAATCAAAAACTAAAAGTGTTCAAAAATTACAAGTTTTTGGTTATAGTATAAATTAAGTATGAATTATATTATAGTGGTTTAAATATCAAACCAGATTTTCCACATAAATTCATAACTAGATTGTCGGACACTCTGGTTTAAAATTATGTTCATAATTAGGTTGTAACGATACAACACTGTGTGTTCCCCTGTTTTAGGAGAGAAATTTACAAAATGTGGCATAATCTTATGGAAAAAAAATGTAAACAGAAAAAAAAAATTATTTAATTTAAGAAAACTTAATAAAACGAGTGCTAAACCTAATAAAATGTCATTTTTACTGGAAGATAAATTAAATTCATCATCCAGTTACCTATTTTTGTTTCCGGAGAAGACAATTTTTGCAACCATCATTGATATGGTGACCAGAGGAACAAAAACTAATATCGTCCTACCAAAAAGTTATCCCCCATAAAAAACACTTTTTTCAGAAAAATGAACTTTGTTTCTTTCATAATCGCTGCAAATTTTGTCTTATTGTTGTCAAGCCAAAATCCAGTTTTACTGCCAAATTCTATAATGTAAACGAGGCCGAACATGGATTTAACTCGATTTTAACCAGATTTCGTGGAAGTGTAAATGCATTATTAAACAATTTGTAAACCATTTAATATAATCAATCCTTAATCTATTCATTAAAATCTCCTTTCCATTTTTAAGATTTATGTGGCAATATGGCTTTTGCCAGTATGTGGCTTTTGTAGTACAGTGCTGCCAGATATAAATTGATTGAATGGTATTACCATTCATTTAGTACTCATTTACTGTTACACTAGACTGTATTTAAAGGAGCACAAAAATCTAAATATTATATTAAATAAATATTAAAAAAAAATATATATATGTGGTCGCATGTTTTTTCATCTGAAAATGTAAAGTTGTATATGGTGTCATGCATATCCGTATATTATAATATATTTTTTATGTGCTAACATATATAATGATATATTGTTAAATATTAACATTTACAAAATAAGATTTAATATATATGCTATACATAATAAGATATGACAGATCTCTTGTCATAGATAATATTACATTCTCATATATAACACAATATGTTATCATATATGGTGATATATAAGCTATATAATTTAATATATACTAATATATGCTGCTTTACAAAAAATAATTGTTTTATATAAGATATGCTTATATATGGTGCCATATAAATAACTAATATCGTCCTACCAAAAAGTTATCCCCCATAAGAAACACATTTTTTTCAGAAAAATTAACATGGTTTCTTTTATAATCGCTGCAAATTTTGTCTTCCGCCAGTGAATTAATAACGTTTTAGAAAAAATTTGTTTGTTTTGTTTACAAAATGTTATTGTTGTCAAGCGAAAATCCAGTTTTACTGCCAAATTCTATAATGTGAACGAGGCCAAACATGGATTTAACTCGATTTTTAACCAGATTTCGTGAAAGTGTAAATTCATTATTAAACAATTTTTAAAACCTTTGAATATAATCAATCCTAAATATATTCATTAAAATCTCCTTTCCATTTTTAAGATTTATGTGGCAATATGGCTTTTGCCAGTATGTGGCTTTTGTAGTACAGTGCTGCCAGATATAAATTGCTTGAATGGTATTACCATTCATTTAGTACTAATTTACTATTACATTAGACTGTATTTAAAGGAGCACAAAAATCTAAAAATTAAAAAGAAGCCTTAATTAATCAAAAAAAAAAAAAAAAAAAAAAAAAAAAACAAATCTGATTGCTAATTAAAACCTGCGTTTTTCACAAACTATGTTTGAAAAAAACTATGATTTAGCCAAAATGTACGTTATATGAGTTCAATTTCAAATATTTTTTTTTTAAATGAAAATGAAAATTATTCAAGTTCGAGGCCATACTCTATATATCTTTATTAGGATATTGTCCTAACAAATTCTTGTTTTCAAATTTATTATTTGACCCTTTCAGGCATGTGTTGATAGATCTATTTCGGGAATTTTCAATATCCTAATAAAGAAATATAGAGTATGGCCTCGAACTTGAATAATTTTCATTTTCATTGCACAATTAAAGGTAAAAAAAACATAATTTTTATTTTTTAATAAAAATTATCAATATTTTTTTCAAACTTAAATAAAATTAAAACATAAAATATAAATGCTTGATTTATATACTTTTAATAAAACTTGTTTTATTAAACGAATTTTGTACGTTTCATGTAAATGGGTTTAAAGGTCACAATATTCGCATTTATTTTTTAATGTTTCTATTTAGTTCTGAATTTATTAACATTTATAAACACATTCATATGAATGACTTCCATTTAAAATATACACAATGTGTATTCATAGGTAAAAATGACTCATGTGAGAAATAAGTTCAAATCACACATCTGGACATAAATACTTGTAGCTTCATAAATATTTTTTTTTTTTGATTTTCTCTGCCATACACACAGAGAAATAAAGTTCTAACCGAATTGAAAAATGTATTTTAATGATAACAACTAATAAATTCAGTTAGTACAACTATATTTACATTAGTTTTTTGAATATTTTGTTGTTGTTGCAACTAAATTCTGTTGAATTAACAAAACTTTGTTGTGAAAACTACTGTTAAGTTGTGCCAATCGATTAAAATTCGTAATAACCGAATTTGAGTTCAAGTAACCGAATTTCAGTTGCTACATTTTTCTCTGTGTGTAGAAATTTTGTTATATATATAGTGATAAAAAATTAATATCACGCACATTTGCTTCGGCTAATATGAAAATATGGTCAACATTTTAGGATGTGGCTAGACCACTCATATATGCGTAATATAAAAATATTTACTTGGAGTAATGGCTGCATAAAAATTTGTGAAGACCATATAAAAATATATATGCCGCTTTATTTCTGAACTCTCCCACTTCAGAAAAAAGTTTGTCCTATAAAATAAGAACAATTTCATGGAACAACTTTTTTAATTTTATAAATAAGTGGGCGAAGTAGGCGGGGTCAAACTTCTAAAAAGTGACCATTTGAATATATTGGAATTTACTGTTCTTAACTGGAACATTTTTGAAATAAATCATTATCGATAGACTTTTTTTATAGGCTATTCAGAACTTTGTCTGAAATTTTCTACTAAAAAAAACAAAACATCGTTATATCTCAATACATGTCCCTTTTTGATTTTATTTTTATATTTTTAAACGAAAGATTGTACTTTTTTTAATCGAGAGGATTTTTCTTTAGAGAGGTTTTTTTCTTTGTTTTCGAAAAATTAAATTTTGAATTTGTGTAGCACAGTGTCGCAATTCATGTAACGAGTGTGCAAACATTTATGGAGTTATCGTACATAAGTGAAAATTGGTACACGAGTATATATTATTTAAACATGTAATCCTGAAAGCTAAAAATACCATAAAAACTACAGATATTAATGGAATGTGACGAAAATTAGTAGATTTCTTAGACATGCATCTAGAATTGTATATGAAGGGCTTATTGTAAAAACATGATAAGCCACATTTTATTTTTTGTTTGTTTTCGCCTTTTAAAGGTTAAAGAAATGCAACCAATATGAGTTTTGTAGGACCTTTATACTCTAGGTGCTTGCAATTAGAGTTTAAGCAAGACTTCTATCAAATATTAATCAATGGCTGCCTAGAAAATAGCGAAAATCCATAAAACAGTAAATGTGGCTTATCAAGTTTTTACAATAAGCTCTTAATATGTATAATTTTTTATAATTCTCTGGCCGAGTAAACAAAAAAATATATATGGTCGCATGTTTTTTCATCTGAAAATATATTATAATATATGGTTGTATATGGTGTCATGCGTATCCATTAGGGCGGGTCGATTTAAAAATCGCTCAACGTTCAAGGAAAATCGTATTCTAGGGATCAAAATAAGAAACTTTGCTGAAGGAACCATACCTCTAAAACGAATTCTGATGTCCCGAATTTTGACATGTAGGGTGAAATTTTGAGAAGAAATAGAGACCCTAATCTTGGAAAGACTCCTCCTACTTTCTGAAATATCTCTATCCCGAGATTCGTACATTTTGCTATAAAAACACGGCTAAAAGACCCTCTTTCAACTTAAATTTTAACACCTTAACGGTCATCTAGAATAATGATTTATGCATTAATCTGCTAGCGCGTCTCCCGGAGAAGAAGTAGCTCCCATAATCTTGGAGAGATTCCACCTACTTTCTGAAATATCAATGTGGGCTATTTCAAAATTTGTCGGGATATCAGAATTCGTTTTAGAGGTATGGTTTCTTCGGCAAAGTTTCTTATTTTGATCCCTAGAATACGATTTTCCTTGAATGTTGAGTTAATTGAATAGTGTTATTTGTTGTTTTTTCTGTGTATGTAGTAGATTTCAGTTAGTTATTTTTACTACATTTGTAATTGTTTATACAATTCTTCTTTTAATTGAACGTCAGTCATTTGATCGTTCTTAGCGATTGTTTTTACTACATTTGTAGTTTTTTTTTTTTTTTAATTAAAACAATTACTAAATTTTAAGTCATTCTTATGACAATTACAGTAATCGTCTATTTAATTACATTTGTAGTTATTTTAACTGTCATTTCCACCAACATAATTCTTTGAGTGCATATTCCCTTAAATTTTATAATATAAATTACATAATTTTCACGCACATTTTATTATTACATTTTCATCTACTATGAAATTATGGTCAACAATTACTGATGTAGGCAAAGCAGCAACAATTGTATGATTGTAGTTGCGTTTACCAATACACACACACATATTTTGACACATAGCTTTATGAACATATTGTTAAATTTTACATATTCACTAACGGAACACTGATCAATAAATTGCTATTAATATTAGAGTTTTTCCTGTTGATGCGTTTTAGTTTATGAAATGTGTGTGGAAAATTTGTGGTGTAATGTGTTAGAGAGTTATGTGTGTGTTGGTGTTATGGTGATGGCATTTGGTTGCATTTGTGTTAGTAGCATAGCTGTGTTGCAACCATAAAACATCTACACATGCAGTGAACACCTATACAATTTAGTCACCAACTTAAGGATGATATGCAGTTTGTTTCTGTCGAAGACACTTAAGGAATGCATTTGATGGACCAACCCTTGAATACCCAAAAAACACACAAACACACACACACACACACAGAAAAAAATATTTGATATTTGCCAACTGAAATTCGGTTATTACTACTCAAATTCGGATATAACGAATTTCAGTGGGTTGCTACAACTGAAAATAAGTTTTCACAAGAAAGTTCGGTTAATTCAACTGAATTTTAGTTGAAACACCCAAAATATTCAGAAATCTTATGTAAATATTGTTGTAATAACTGAATTTATTAAAATACACTTTTCAATTCAGTTGGCACTTTATTTCCCTTTGTGCACTCATAGTTATGTAGACATTGTATATCCAGCAAAATAAGAGCTAAGGAACAAGTAGTAAAAACACCACATCTACTGATCCGGATGTGGTGCAAACTTAGGTGAAACATTAATGATAGTAACAATGTCATGTCATCGGGCGGATAGAGTGAATATATAACTTCTTTAATAGTTTTTTAAATAGTACACGAATGCTCTTTTTCAACAGTTAATCTATGTTATTTTTCAAATATATATTAATATTTAAAAAAAAAAAAGTGCTGCATACTCTAGGGGATGTTTTTTTAAATGTTTAAAAAAAATCATTTGGAGCCAGTGAGTATTGAACACACGAATCTGAGTTACGATCTGCAGCTACCATTTGCACTAAAGTTACACCCAGAAAACAGACTTGATTATAGCAACCGTATTTGTTGCCAATCGAATACTTCGGTTGTTGAGACACAATTTTTTGGTTGTAACAACAGTCATTCGATGGAAACAACATTCATTCTGTTACAACATAAGAATTTAGATTGCCTTAACAGACATTCAGTGATAACTACCAACAAATTTGATACTTACAACCGAACCATTCGATTGGCAACAAACTTACAACGAACTTAAGTTGAAAATATTGATATATTTTTATGAGAACAAGAAAAATATGCTACACAAATATATAATAAAAAAGATAATATGATGATTTTTAAAACATTTTTATTATGTGATTTGGTATCAATGAGATATTATAAATTATTTTTAAAATATTTTAAAGTTGCGATTAAGTTAAAAAAAAAATATTAAGAAATAATAAACTGAAAGTAAAAACCATATCATAACGTTGTGAAATAGAGACGGAGGAGATTAGAAAAATAAACAAAAATCTAAAAATAGAATATTTGTGTTTGTTAGCGTTGGTCACTTCTGAGTATACAATAACAGAAACGGTAATAGGAAAGAAAACTGCAGGCCATACTTGGGTGTGATCGCTAAACGGTCATGACTTGGTATTGTTGCGTTTGTAATATAAGAAGAAGCGCCGGTTTGATTATTACAGCCGCAGGTTGTTGAAAAAATTTATCATATAGAGACAATCTGACAATTATAAGACACAAATAATAATACAATTTAAAATGGAAAATCGCTGATAATTCCTGTCCATAAAAAGTCAGAAACTAGTATAGTCTGATTTAAAAGTGTTTATAATTTTTAGAGAAAAACGTTTATTCTTCTTCTTAACCTCAACCTTTCTAAAATAAAAAATTTCATATAACATTCAATTAATTCATTACATATTTTAAAATATTTTTTAAATAATTAATTTAACGATGAAGTGTCTTTAATAAGATAAAATATACCAGACAATGAGACAAAAAGTATTGGAGAAGTACACTAATGATATTATGTAGGCAAAGACGACAGCAATTGTAGTCAAAAACAAATGAAATTTCACTTGAAGAAAGGACGACTAACATTTCATTAAATTCAACTAACATTTGTCATTTGTTTTTACTGTTAAAAAAATTACTAACAATTGTAGTAAAAATTAACCACATATGTTAGTAAAAAATACAAACAAATATTTATTTTTTTAAATAACAAAAAACTACAGTACAAAATTAATGTAAAATCATAAAACAGTCATTTGATGTTTTTTTTTTTTTTAATGAACTACAAGGTTAGTAAAAATTTAAATTTGTTCTGCAAATGATTGACATTTACATTAAAAATAAAGAAACTGTATTACAATCCAAATAACTACAAATTTTTAAAGCAGAAGTTCAATGAGTGTAGTTTAACTACATGTAGGGTAAGAGTGGTTTGCAATGAAACGAGTGTGCCTTGGAATGTAAGATCTTTTAATGTTTTTGTTATTTTTTTAACACTATAAAGTGATTCTAAAAAGTGTTTATTTTTCCACTGCGCTGATTTTTATTAAAGATTTGGGTCTACTAAATATACATATCGCAGTTCAAAAGTGACTTAACTCAAAATTTTTTATTTTTCAGAAATCAAAAAAAAGGATTTGCAACTTTATACCAAGTGAAGAGAGAGTGGAGAGAGTCTGAATTCTCTGGTTACTGGGAAAACTCTCCTGGTCAGCGCCAGGCTAAGAGATTAATCACTTTTTCCAGTAGAGGGTCGAGGCGACTCTTGTCGCTTGAAAGGGGGGGGGGGGGGTTTGAGGACCCTGGCCTCGTACTTAACTGGACACTGTAATCTCAGATACCATCTGCACAGGAAGGGTCAATCGGACACGGATATGTGTAGGTTTTGTGAGATGGTGTCTAAGACCTCGGAGCATGTTCTCTGCGAATATCCCAGGCTTTATGATAGGAGACTTAGGTTTCTAGGTGATCGCTTCATTTCGCCTTCCGACATCGCGAACATTTTGCCTAATAGGATAATTGGCTTTATAGGTAGCTTGAATCTGTAGGTAACTTTAGGCAGCACAAAAGACCTACCCTTGGTCGCGGTGCATAGTGCCTTCTGATATAATCTAATCTACCAATTGAAACATAAAGAAAGACATAACTGTTTTTTAGTAACAGTTAACATCAACAAAATACACTGATATTTTTTTTTATAGATAAACAAGTGTATTGTGCATAGTTTAAGCATATAAACCCGAAAAATTAAAATTTTGAGTTAAGTCACTTTTGAACTGGGTGTGCTATATGTATATTAGCGCGTCCCGAAAAATATTTTTTTTAGCTTGCCCCCCCCCCCCCCCCAAATGATGGGCATTTAGGACCCTTTTACGAGAAAAATAACAAAAAAAATTTTGGACAAAAAACCAGATGGCTACCGGATCCTAAAGATTGCAATCCTAGTGCATTTTGAAAAAAAAAAAAATATTTTTGATTTTAAAAAAATTTACGCCAAAAGTTGCGCAATACAGAGTACATTCCGGGAAAAATATTAATAAAATTTCCGTACAATAATGTACTCTGTATTGCGCAACTTTTGGCGTCAATTTTTTTAAAATCAAAAATATTTTTTTTTTTCAAAATGCACCAGGATTGCAATCTTTAGGATCCGGTAGCCATCTGGTTTTTTGTCCAAAAATTTTTTTGTTATTTTTATCGTAAAAGGGTCCTAATCCCCATCATTTGGGGGGGCAAGCAT
This sequence comes from Delia radicum, assembly GCA_021234595.1. Taxonomy (NCBI): domain Eukaryota; kingdom Metazoa; phylum Arthropoda; class Insecta; order Diptera; family Anthomyiidae; genus Delia; species Delia radicum. The sequence goes on from CM037851.1 coordinate 11,547,616, forward strand.
TTTCAAATTCGAAAAAAAGCCAAATTCGGGACGCGCTAATGTATATATCAAAGGAGAAACAGGTCGGTATAAACTATATAGGTAAATTAAAGTGATATAGATAAATTAAGTAAAAGTTAATTAATTTGTGAGATCCGAAACAATAGAATTTAAAACTTAAATAGCTTCTTGAATCCAAAATCAATTTTTTTCAACCAAATTTTTCTGAATTTTGCACACCTAAAAAGTACATCTTCTTACAGAAAATTAATCAGTTGGAAATCCATCAGAATTACACTTTTTTTATTATAACAATATTATTTTGATTTCACTAACATCATATCAATTGTATTTGTAAATTATATGTGTTCTATATTAATAATTTGAAATCATAACAAATTGAATGTCATTTATATTATTAAATCAGCTAATCTAACAAATTTATCCAAAAAAAATATATATTTACAATATAATATTGTAATATAATATTATTACAATATAATATTGTCGTATATACGATAGTCACAACTTTTCTAAAATCTTTATATATTGAAATTTTCACCATTAATATACAATGTCAATTGCAAGGTTGTTAGTTGTAACAATCAATATTTAAATAATTATTGGTTATTAATGCGGTACTAACTATTTTAAACCGAATATTGGTTATACATATATACCGATTCGAAAATAAGGTTTATAAATTTTGTAATAGATTTTCAGTTGGGGTACCAAATGTGAAAACAAGTACTCGAATCAGTAAAATTGCAATAATTAAAAATACAAAATATAAAAATGTTGAAAGAAAATTCATTAAAATTACAAATTCTTTTATATACATATACATTAGAGTTCGTTTTCAAATTTTTTTTGATTTTGATTTCTGGTTTTTAGAAGGTTTTTGTATCAATAAAAATAATGGCGTATTTTTTTTTTTAATTCCAACTCCTTCCCGTGCCTATAGGCGACTCAAATCGCGGATTTTTTGTCCCTTTTCCCATACAACAAAAACGGTTAAATATATGTCAAATCTGACTTCAGTATTCGATTCTACGGGAAAACTTAGGCCCATAAGCTTTTTTTTGAGTGTTTGAATGCACCAGAATGCATAATTAGAGTGGTCCAAAAAAATATTTTTTAAAAAAAAAAATTAAAATATTTTTTTTTGTTAATTTTACAATGAAAATATAATTACATCTGAGAAAAATGGTCCAACAATTTTAATTTTGTAGTTAAACGTTCAAAAGTTATTAAAGTTTAAAAATTTAATTTTTTAGTGAATACAAAACAATTTATTGGTTTATATAATAATTTATTGGATTTGAGTCGCCTATAGGCACGGGAAGGAGTTGGAATTAAAAAAAAAAAAAATACGCCATTATTTTTATTGATACAAAAACCTTCTAAAAAGTGATGATATCCAAAAATCTATTTTTCAAAACTAACTCTAATATACATATATTAGAGTTCATCACAAAAATTTGATTTTAGGATATCAAATTCGATTCTACGCAAAAAAATGATCGAAAAAAACTTTTTTCCTGGGTATGCACCCTTTTAGTCACTAGAGTGGTCAGAAAACTCAGTTTTTTTCAAAAACCTATAAAAATAACTTTTTTCATCACACACAATCAAAATGTATTACTAACTGAGAATATTGCTATAAAACTTTTTGAATATCGCGAACTGCTAAAAAGTTAGTAAGGTATCAATTTTGTAAAAAATAATAAAAATATTTTTTTTACCGCACACAATGAAAAAGTATTTTGAGCTAATAAAAATGCCACAAACATTTTCGATAAATCGCAGCCTGTTAAAAAGTTCTTAATCAATAAAATATTGCATTTTAGTAAAGACAACATTTTGAAAACTTAAAAAAAAAAAAAAAAAATTTTTTTCCACAAATTTTCTCAGAAAAATACGCTTTTGATTGTGAGTAATAAAGAAGTACTTATTAAGTTTTTTTTGAAAATATTTGATTTTTCCGACCACTCTAAAACGGGGAGAAACGTTTATTAAAAATAATTTTTGGTGTAAAACCGAAAGGTGAATTCAAATTTCATATAAATACAGCTCTATTTGCTCTGCAGGAAAACGGCCCCTATATTAAGGTTTTTGGCCGCCGCTCGCTAGTGGAAAGAGTTGGAATTTTAAAAAAATACACTCAGGGAACTGCTTTTCATATAAATGTCAGTCATTTGTAGAACAAATTAAATTTTTTACGTTGTTTTTTGTTATTTAAAAAAATAAAAAAAAATAAATGTTTGTTTATTTTTTACTAACATATGTATGTGGTTCATTTTTACTACAATTGTTAGTCATTTTTTGAACATTAACAAACAAATGACAATGTTAGTTGAAATCACTGTAATGTAAGTCGTCCTTTCTTTAAGTGAAATTTCATTTGTTTTCAACTACATTTGCAGTGGTCTTTACCTACATAGTATTCTAAGTGTAACAACGCCCTTTTTGTTATTGATGCCAACACATGTTAAAAAGTGATGATATCCCAAAAACAAAGAAACTTTATACTGTTCTGAATACAAAAATAAATATAAATAAATATAACTATTCGATAATGTTGTGAAACTGGCGAAAAAAATAAAGGTTAGTTTAGTAAATGGATAATCCTTTTTGTTCCTAATATTTTTTTTTATCATTTGCTATTTTTCTATGTAGAATAAACTTGGCGAATGTTAAAGTCTTAACTTTTCCTAGTTGTGAACGTATTAGAGATGTTAGAATCCACAAAAAACAAGTACGTACAATACATGACGACGTTTGGAATATTCAGAAAATTATGAAGACTATCCAATCTTTTTTGAGAATCTCCCACACAATCCACCGTGGGAATATGCATTCTAAGATCTAGAATTTTTTTCGTATAAAAGGTAACCTTTTCGCGGTATTTTTTGTTTAAATGCTGTTTGATCAGTTTTCAGGCATCAAATTCTGAGAACTGCTTCTTTAGGAAATTCTCAATATCTGAGGACCTTCTCCTTTAGAAAAACTCTCTATGTATGAATTCCTTTTCCGTTAGAAGATGCCTCAGATTCTGAGGATATTTACTTTTACCTATAGAAAAATTTTCGGTTTTAAGGATTCCAAATGGCTTTTTATTCTGAATTCTTTTCCAACAAAAAATCATTCAGGTTCTTATGATTTATCCTTAAAAAAATCTTATTCCAATACTCATAGTAATGATATTTAGAAGATTTTTAAAAAAAAAAAAACCTTCAGATTCTGAGATCTTAAAAAAGTTCCATAGGATCTAATCATTTTCTTTAAAAACACAGTACTTCCGAATTTGACGAGTTTTGTAAATGAAAAAGTCTTCAGAATCGGAAAGGAACATTGAATTTCCAGGCTTTTAAAAAAATAATCGAAAGTTCTAAGATTTTGGATTATTTTTAAGGGAAGTGTCTCTAAAATCAACGTGTGTATTCTTTAATAAATTTTATTCTATTAAATATAAAAATATTGGAAACAGTGTTATGTTTAATTCAGTAAAAATCATTGAACAAATTCGAGGTGTATAAATGCTATTCGGTTGGACTAACTATTTTACAATGTACTGGTATAGAAAGTATAACTGTAAATGTCTGTTGCTACAACCGAATAATGTGATAGTACGTGGGATTATAAAAATTCGCTTGGCAACGGTTGTGTGTGTATTAAAAGCGAATAATGTACATAGGCTAATGCTTTGGAAGTAAAGTTAAAGAGGTTCTTAAAGCACTACTTCCTCTTTATTTTGCTGGGTATGTATTGGGTTTGAGTATGTAAATATGCTCATATATTCATATGTCAAACTGAATTTGGCATGACATTGGTAATTATGCCCCCTGTTTGTGTTTATGTAGAGTAGGGTGGAAATGAATGTATGGGAAAATTTTGTACAATTTGGTCTAATTAATGCATGGTAAAAATTTGAATCAAATCATATAAGTCGTACACCTTTGAGGTCAAAGTTCAAATTTTGTAAAATTAAGTACATTCGGCGATAATTAAGTTAAAATTATTGTTTTTTTGTGTGCGTTGATTAAAGTTGACAAATTGAAGTTTCAAGTGTCATAATTCATTTCTGAAATATTTTCATTACAATTAACCCTGTTGTGCTAGAAGGGTTCAAATGATACATTGCATCAAATGCATTTCACATCCAAAATTTTCCGACAAAATATAAAATATTTATCGTGGACTATTTATAAACATTATGCACCTTTTATGCACCGAGGGTAAAATTGGCACATTAAAACGTTTGTTTTAACTCTTTGTAAAAATTGATACTGAAATTTGATTTCGTTATCACCCAGCAAAAACAAGGCTTCAATTCATTACCAGACTCTTTACTCGCAACATTACTTTTGTTCGCGATGTCCTAGGCACCTATTATTTTGTGTTTTTTTGTAAGCGAGATGGTAATGGCTCCGCATTATTTTGTGCCTTTTTGTGATATCATTATGGGATACTCGTACTGTAAGTATGAAATAAATATGCTTATTTTCATTAATGTTATTAAGGAATACGTGGTAATTATCCTTACCATGTTAAAGGGGTTAATTTTAATGAACATATTTCAGAAAACAATTTAATATATACACTCAAAAAATTAAATTAGTATAAAAGTTAGTAAAACGTCTTGTATGTGTACTATTTCTCAGCAAATATTTTGCTGAAATTGTGTTTTCGGCTATAATTTTAGTTATACTTATTCAGCACTTAACTGATTTTAACTGATGTATTACTAATTGAAACTAATTTATTTTGCTAAAAAAATTGTACTGATAAGCACATTAATAGTGTGGACGACAACCAGATTGATATATATATCCAGAATCAAGTAGATGTCGCGACATGTCAATATATAGTAGAGACTAGGAGAATGATACTAAAAAGTTCAACTCTTGTAAGACATATAAAATAATAAACCACGGAAGATTTTTGTATCTGTTTTGCATACAAAAGGACGCTAACAATGTGAATACATATGTGGTTTAAAAAAAACTTTAATTTTATGTTGTCACCGGCTTGTCAAAATAATTGTCTATTAATTAAAATAAAGACAAAATGAAGTTTTAAATTTAATAAACATTAAATGTGTATTTTTAAAATAAATCTTTTAGTGGTTATTAATGTAGTGTGGCCAAATTGCAAACAAATATACGTTCAGATAGACAGACTTAAGCAAAAGACCAGGTCACACATCTTAGGTAATTTTTTATGTCTACTTTTCTTAATGCAAAAAAGTGTTGTATATTTAAACAACCATTGATGTAAGTAGTTGAAAGATAATTTTGTTTATGTTATATATACTTATTTCTATATATTTTCAGATATTAAATTAATTCATGTCGTCAATGTGGTTGTATGAACAATTTTATATTTTGTAACGTATTGTAAATCATTTTTAATAGAATCACAATTTTTTTTTAAGATTTCTAGCGAATAAATTAACTAAATATAATTTTTCTAAAAAATTTTTTGAATTTTTTTTAGTCTACTTTTTTTTGGAGTGTAGTATATTAAATTGTTTTCTGAAATTTCTCTAATTTTTTTTTTTTGAAAATTTTAGATTTATAACTTATTTATAATGGTCATTTTGAAACACATAGCACCATGTAAGTTTTAGCCAATATGACATAATAATCCGCTCGGGTTTTATGAAAAATCCAAAGTCATTGCCACCCTAATATAGAGGTATGTTTTATTCACACACACACAATGCCACCTATCTCCAACTTTATTGTAATTTGGTGTGTCGTATAATGTTTGGAAAGTTTTCGCAGAACCCATCCACAGCAACAAAAAGTTATTAATCAACTATAATGGATTGAATTCCGTTTGAGTTTATAGGTGTTCGTTCATATTGCAAGTGTACTATGCATTTTGCTCTGAATGTTTGTGGGAAAAAACGATAAAATCTTAAACCAAGTTGAGGAAGTGAATAAATAGGTGGGTGGGGAGTACTATATGTATAAATGATTAAATGCATGGACGAACGGATGGTTTCTTGCGAATGATAGTTTTCAAGGCCACTAGGAACAGGTACGGAGTCAAAGACTCTCTACGGGTAATAAGGAGACAATTGACCTCAAAGGACCTATACCGTGATATGTCAACTGAGGCCATATCGCTACACTTCAATTATATTTTGTTTTTGTAATGTTAGTGTTTTTCATAATTTTTCTTTTCTTTTGTTTTCTTTTGTTTTCTTTTTATTTTTTGTTTGTTTTGTGTTTTAACACACACGCAAACCATATAACTTTGTTGTTCGTCAGCCAATATGACGCAGCAACAATAACTTATATGGTAGAGCGATTTGCTTGTAAGCAGAACACTCTGGCGTTTCATTTCTAGGGTAATAGTAACATTACAACTGCTTTTGATAAAATAACGCGATTCTTTAGTCTAAAAAGCTGTATTAAGGAGCAAAAGTTGGATGTTTTTGTCTTTATATCTGGATGTGATCTAATTTGCAATTTTGTAGTTAAAATCGCTTAAAAAAATATTTAAGACAATCTGAATTTACAAAATAAAATTTTCTCATTTAAAAAAAAAAAAGATTTTTTTAAACAAATTTTTTTTTGAAAACAAATTTTTTACGAAAAATATTTGTCACCAATATTTACACTTTTTAATGGTTTAATGGGCTTTTGGTAAAAGTTTCATAGCTTTTCCTTAACTTTTTTTAATTTTTTAATATTTCTATCATTAGATTGGATTAGATCAGAAGGCACTATGCACCGCGACCAATGTAGGTCTTTTGTGCTGCCTAAAGTTACCTACAGATTCAAGCTACCTATAAAGCCAATTATCCTATTAGGCAAAATGTTCGCGATGTCGGAAGGCTAAATGAAGCGATCACCTAGAAACCTAAGTCTCCTATCACAAAGCCTGGGACATTCGCAGAGAACAAGCTCCGAGGTCTCAGACACCATCTCACAAAACCTGCACATATCCGTGTCCGATTGACCCTTCCTGTGCAGATGGTATCTGAGATTACAGTGTCCAGTTAAGTACGATGCCAGGGTCCTCAAACCCCCCCTTTCAAGCGACAAGAGTCGCCTCGACCCCCTACTGGAAAAAGAGATCAATCTCTTAGCCTGGAGCTGACCAGGAGAGTTTTCCCAGTAACCAGAGAATTCAGACTCTCTCCATGCCCTGAGCCTTTCCCTAACATACCCCGCAGGTATTCCACAGAATGGTTCAGGACCAATAAAGGACCTTCGGGCCCCGCGGTTGGCAAGACAATCTGCCCTCTCGTTTCCCTCATGACCAGGAATCCACCCCAAGTTTAGAGAGTTGCCCCTACCGATCCTATTGAGAGTCTGAATGCATTCCATGACCAACCCGGACGACACCTTATAAGCCATTAAGGCCCTCAGTGCAGCCTGACTGTCAGAAAGAATGTAGATGCGAGATCTGCGAGTTCCCCTTCGCAGGCATAAAAAGCTCTAAACAAACTTTAGTAGAAAAAAAAAACATTTTGAATTGGCGTATTTTTCTATTTAAAATCATGAATAAATTTTGTATTTTCTATGCATGGTTCAAAAATTGGTTTTAGTGTATAACGAATGCTCTTATGACACATTTAAGACTTCTACTCCGCACTAAGAAAAAGTGTTTCGAAATCTCTAATAACTTTAACAGGAAAACACATTTCTGAGCGCCCAGAAATTATGACTCATAAAAGACTCTAAAATATGATATTTTTTATAGCGCTCAAGTTTCTGAAAAAGTAACTACGCAGTGGTAAATCCATAGATTTGAATGAAACTTTGATATGTTGAAGAGAACACAAAACTGTTAGATACGTATTTTTTTTTTTAGATACGCAATCTCAAGTTTAGGGGTTAAAAAGTGGCGTCAAAAATTACACAATTTAAGGTTTTTTTAATGTACGAGGGCGGACCTGAAATTAGTCGACCTTTGATGATCAAAAATAAACGATGTCAATGAATTTGTAAGCATGGACAAAATTGGTCACTGTTATGTAATTCAATGCTTTAATTTGAAAGGTCTCAGTCCAATCAATACTAAAGAAGAGCTAGATACTACTCTGGGGGAGTCTGCTTCTTCGTTTACGACTATAAAATATTGGGTGGCATAGTTTTAAACGAAGTCGTACGAGCTGCCAAGACGAAGACCGTAGTGGTCGACCAATTGAGGTGTCCACGCCAGAAATGGTTAAGAGAATCCACAAAATAGTATTGAATGATCGTAGGCTGAAGGTGCGTGAGCTGGCTGAAATGATAGGAATTTAAAAAAGTGCTATACATCGCATATTGACCGAAAATTTGGAGATGAGAAAGCTGTGGGAAATATGGGTCCCGCGTTTGCTCTCCGCGTCGATTCGTGACCTTTGACTAGACATGGGTCTACCACTTCACACCACATTTGTAGTTGAAGTTGTTGTTGGTTTGAGTTCAAATTAACATATAATAATGTTTATTCAATTTTATCGAGGGGGGTGTCTAGGTTTTTTAAATTTTCGTAATCATTCAGCTTAAACAAGACTTTTCCCGAAAAGCTTTTATAACCCATATTTTAAATATTTCAAATAAGTGGCAACCCTGGGCACATATCATTGTCAATATGGGTATCAAAATTTTTGTTTTCTCGAGTATTTTAATACTGCGCACAAAACAATCGTAATTTCTTAATCTGAAAATGCGATTTGGCACCTAAAAAAAATCGAGTCTAATATTTTTGTCATAATCAAGTTTCATTAAAATCTGCGGATTCACAGCTGTTGAGTTTCGTTGTGAGTCATAAACGAAGTATAGTTGACTCTTATTTATGAGCATGGCTCATAATGACTCAAAAATAAATCATAAACGACTCAGAAAACTCTTAAGTTTCCAAGATGAAGATTTCGTATACGAGTTCTGTCCGAGTGCAAGATGGTAGATGTATTATAAAGGGTTAAGCATAATTTTTCGACTTTGGATTTAGTATTTTAAATTAGTTTTAGCACAATATGTTAGAATTAGTATAAAATAAAGCTTTCGTATAAGACATTTGACAAAATGTTAAAAATAGATTTCTTATATGAAAAGACATTGGATTTGGTATACTAGTTTAGTATTAGTTGAGTATAGTAAGAGATATGGTATAAGAGTTTTGTTTAAAACTTTACTAAAAGAGTTATTTTAACAGACCAGTTTTGATTACAATTTAATGTTTAATTTTAACAAAGTTAAAAAAACTTTCCTAAAAATTTCCCACTGGGATTTTTCACATACACAATTATTCATTCATATATCAATGGTTGATTCTTTGGTTTTGTTAACATATGATGATGGCTGATGATATTCCGAGAAAACTGCAAGAGAAAGAGATGTGTGATGCTACCAAATGAATTGCACTGGACAGGATTAAAATTTATTATCTTTTTTGGTGGCTGACACATGTGTGTGCATCAGTGCTGCATGCAATAATACACACACAGTTGCATGAATACATAACCGAGAAAAATATTAATGGCCTTTTCATTTCTGCAGTTGTATAACATTGCAATTCGAACACTTTCTTTACTACTACATCATACTCAGGCCATGTACACCCCACCCATACACTCATTTACACTCACAATTATAAATATAAATGAACATCAATCCAATAACATTTGGATGGCTGCGATACATACATACATACACATATGATTACATATAAAATTCTTATTATTCATAAACACACACTCGATTCCTTGATGTCGAGATAGGGTGTCCCTTAAAAGCAATCTGACCATTTTCGTTCATTACACGACCAGTTTTATTGCAATTGGTTTAAATAGAAGAAATTTAATTTTTCATTCTACTTTACAACAAAAAATTCCTAAATCAACTTTTGTGATTTTGCTTACTTTCATTTTGGATTTCAATAATTTTCATTCTGATTTGTACTTCAAAAGAACACAAGAACTTAAAATATTCTTTTAATACATTTTATAAGAAATAAAAAATTGAATTTAACAATACTCAAAATTATTCCGATATAGAATTTTGACATCACCGGATATCATTAACCCACTTTAGCCTGGAATCAAAAATGAACCAAGAATTTGATAAAAATTAGCAAAAACTTGGTTTTTCTAAAAACTTCTAAAAATCATAACTACCATTGTAAAGTTTTAATTGAATCAACTCAGTTTCTGGTAATTAAACTTCATTAGTGATTCTGATAATTCTGTAATATTTGTTATGTTTTTTATTGCTAATTTGCGTCTATATGCAATTTTCTGTGCAATCACTGACCGTGATATGGATAAACTGCTATCTAACTACACTTTTTTTAACATAATTTTAAAGATTTTTAGAAAGTCTAATTTGAAGATGTTGATTGCTATATTTATAATGTAATAGTTGTAATAAAAAAAAAAAATCAATCGAAAAAATATAATTCGTGTTTGTTTGTGGAGCGATTCCTTTCCAGGGAATTTTATGGATATTAATAACTTTGTTCTTCTTATATTAAACGAGCTTAAGATCCTTTATTTATAAATTATAATTATATATTTCCAATATTTCGTCTCCACATTGGGTGACTTCTTCAGGGAACAATTATTATAATTTGATTGAAACATTTTTGTTTTAATAATTAAAAACAATAATTTTTCAATCAAATTTTAATAATTAAAAAAAAACTTTTTCAATCAAATTATAATAATTGTTCCCTGAAGAAGTCACCCAATGTGGAGCCGAAATATTGGAAATAAATAATTATAATTTATAAATTAAGGATCTTAAGTTCGTTTAAAATTAGAAGAATTGAATAAAAAAAGATCAAAGAAAACTTAACATTGATAATTTTGTCAAAAATTTAACAAAATTTTAATGTTTTCTTCAAAGTTTGCATCATTTTTAAAAAATATCAATTAATTTTTATTAGGCTATAATTATCCTTACTTTTATTTAAAAGCCCTTTGTAGCCTGGGGACCGAAAAGACCCATACACTTAATTTATATTATGACTTCTCTTGTAGTAAAGCTTTTAAATTGATAAAAACCGTTTCCAGTTGATATAAATATTTATTTTATGAAATTTAATCCATGTAGAGTTATTGTTTTTACGTTTGACAAAAAAAAGACCCACTACGAAATATACAAAATAATTGGTTTCAGATTTTCATTAAATTTGGATATGTGATAAAGGGTACTAAACTAACGAACAATAGCAATTCCTTATCGCACCAATATTACTTTTAAGGGTAAAAAAGTGGTTTCCAAAACGGCACAGGAAAAACAAGTAAACATATACCAATTTAATTTTTTTACTAAATCGTTAGATATACCTTTAAAATACCTTTAATTTGATACCAATTTCTGCTTAGTTTCTTTGGAATAAAGGCAAACAAAAAACAAAAAAGGAAACTGGAGCCATTTTTGCACCCACCATTTTAACCCTTAAAAGTAAGAATGGAACGACAAAAAATTGTGCTTTTTCGTTAGTTTTTCGTTTTCCACATTTAATCAAAATCTGCAAGAAGTAATTTTCTAAATTTCCTAGTGGGTCTTTTTTCGTTAAAAGTGAAAACATTAACTTGGATCAACTTACATAAAATAATTATTTGTATTAAGTGGAACATTTTTTTATTATTAACTTTAAAGCTTTACCCTCTTGTAGTCATAATATGTATTACGTTTTATGGGTCTTTTTCGTTCCCATGCCACTAACGGTTAAATATACTTGAAATTAAAGTAAAGATAATTCAAGTCTTTTTTTTTTTTTTTTTTTTAAAAAGAGAGGCAACACTCAGGAAATACTTCCTATATTTAGTGTGTTGCTTTCTTTGGAAAGGGATAGTATAGAGATGAAAGGTGGGGAAAGATGAAGGGCTTCAGACATGGCAACACTGTAATTGCGCGAGATGATAAGTCTTAGAACAGTTGTTGCTCGCCACCTGATGAAGAGTTGGCGAACTTATTGAAGCTTTTTGGTTCATAGCCCTGATTCATTATTTTACTTCGGTGGGGTTAATTGCTATGGGAACACCGAAGGTGGGCATTGCGATACGTATGAGGGATAGAAAAAACTCATACATATTAATTTGATGTTGCCGGCACCGGGGATCGAACCCGGGACCTTCTGTGTAAAAGTCCAACGCGCTAACCATTACACCACAACGCCCACAAAGTCTAATAAAATTTAAGGTATATTTTGCAGTTAGTTAAATTTTTGACAAAATAATCAATTTTCATAAAATGTCCTGGAAATAAATCGCACCACACACAGAAACGAATTAATATATTTTCAATATATATATAAAGGGTCCGCCATCTAACTTTTTTTTTTAACTAGTGCTTATTTCTAGAATGGTAACACTTAGGTCATGTCTAATTTGACAGATAATTAGTTTTTATCCTTCCGCTGAACGAATATGGTCCGTATGTTCGTTATCTTGTGAAAAAAGTGAAAGAAACTGGCATCCTCATCGATAAACCAAAGCGTGAAAAGCCAAAAAACAGTGCGTACACCCGAGAATATTGCTGCTGTGGCAGAAAGTGTACGTGAAGCGCCATCAACATAAATTCACCGTCATTCTCAACAATTGAACATTTCGGAGACATCATTGAGACGAATTTTGCATAAAGACCTTGGTATGACGCCATACAAAGTCCAATTGGTTCAGGAGTTCAAAAAAAAAAAGTTATTTGGCGGACCCTTTATATTTTTTTAATGTTATAAAAATAACAATCGACATCTCCGAATTAGGAATTTTAAAAATCTTTAAAATTGATTAACAAAATACACATTTTTGCATTTTTATCAAATTCGTGGATAATTTTGGATTCCTGGGTTAATGATATCCGATGAATTCAGAATTCCATATCTGATTAATTTTGAGTAGAAATGAAATTAAAAATAGATTTTTTCGAAATTTAGAATATTATGAATTTTTAATAATAATAAATTTTTTTTGAAATCGTTATTTTTTTGCCGAAATTCAGCACGGGTTAACGTTTTCCAAAAAAAAATATTTTTCTTCAATTTAGAGCCATTTGCAATAAAACTTGGGCTTGTAATGACAAATCTATTTTTAAAGGACACCCTAATATACATATATTGAAATTAGGGAATGCAAAATCCCGTAATTTTCAATTCCCGATAAAGCGCTTTTCCGCTCTAAAAATAAATTAATACATTTTAATATTAAATCATATTTTTGTATACAAATACTTAGAATACTATGTAGGTAAAGACCACTGCAAATATAGTTAAAAACAAATGAAATTTCATTTGAAAAAAAGATGACTTACATTTCATTACATTCAACTAACATTGTCATTTGTTTACTGTTCAAAAAATGAACAACAAATGGGGTTAGCATGAACTACACCTGTAGTAAAAAATAAATAAACAAATTAATTGTTTAATTTTTTTAAATAAAAAAACTACGGTATAAAATGAATATAAAACCATTATACAGTAATTTGATGTGGCTTGTTTTTTTAAATGAACAACAAATGTTGTCAAAAATTAAATTTCTTTTAAAAATTACGGTTTTTTCAGTTAAAGTTAAAGATACTGTATTATAACTCAAACAACTACAAATATATACAGCAGAAGTTCCTTGAGTGTATGCAAAATTTGTTATGCGACCTCAGTTTTTTTTTATAATAATAAGTCTTTATTATATTTCTGAAGTTTTTATTAGAATTTTTAGCTTTTCTAGTTCTTAGAGTTTGATAAAAAAAATTAGTATAAAAAATTGTTAGCTTAAAAAAAACAAAAAAAAAAAAAAATTTTAAAAATTGAAACCTAAAAAAAAATCAATAGAGTTCGACCGAAAAGTTTGTCCAAAAAACGCCAATTGGGCAATATTTCGTTACTTAATGTATTTTGGACAAATTTGTATAATGGAAATATTTTTAGACACAATCTAGACTAACTTTAAATTTATAATTTTAGGTAAAAGTCTTAGCTAGATAAAATTGACATATTTTTTTCTTTAACAATTTTTTAAAATGTTAATTGCTGCAATAAAATGTTGAATATTTAACTTTTTTTAAAATTTTGAATTTAACGTCTTTTTTAGACAAGTGCAATTAATACTATAATTAATACGCAACTGATTTCATTTTTTGTGGGGGGGCGTGATGGAGAAGAATAAGCTTATTTATAAAAATCATAGCTGCATTGTAATCAGACTTCAGTATCTGGTAATTAACCTTCATCAGTGATTCTGAGAATACTGTAATATTTGTTATGTTTCTTATTGCTTGATTGGGTCCATATGAAATTTAACCTTTTTGTTTGAAATCATATTTTCAAAAATCCCGGCATTTCCGAAGCAAATTCGCGGTATTGCGGGAACAGAAAAATGCTTAGATTCTCGTGAATCCCAGAACGTGAAATCCCGGAATGCATTCCCTAATTGAAATACATAAGTATACAAATGACGATGTCATTTTTGCATATATAAGAAATTTCTGATTCCATACGCAGAGATTTTAAAGAATTTTTTTATTTAAATCTAATACCTCATTGAAACTACAAACAGAAACTTCCAGTTTTTATTAAAAAATTTGTTTGGAATATGACAAGTAAGTACAAGAAATATTAACCTGTTCCTTTCAAATTTTTAAGAAATAACTTGCCATAAGTTTGCCTTTGATCCGCCCTACATTTTCGTGTATGAGAGCAATAAGTATGGAATGTCTCATATGTTTATTAACAAAAAAAAATTATTTTAAATTATGCATGACCTGAGCAATTAATGTGCTTATTTTGTATTTCACCTAGGTGAAGCGTTGCGTTATTTCTATACAAATTGTTAGTATTATATTCACCATAAAGACTAAATTCTCTGAAAAACTGTATGCACGTAATCCCATTATGCATATTCGTTATTGTGTAAAAGAATTGTGGTTATTTTAATACGTTTCTTTATATATTGAAAAATCTTTAAAATTGTACTGACATTCATGTTTAATACAGATTATAATTGTAATGACGTCGTTTTTTTTAAATATTGGTTTCGTTTGATTATAAGTACTTTAACATACCGATTTGCATGTAAAACAAAAGGATTTCATAATTACTTTTGTATTGGCATCTTATGTACGCTCAGAATATTCTTACAGTAACTACATGTAGGTCATTCAGGTAGTAAACAGTAGTAGTTGTTTTAACTGTTGTTGTAATCATTTTTCTAGGAGAAAATGGAAAACGACTATTTTAGACAGTCATTTCAAAAAATAACTAACCAAAAATACTGTACTTCTGTAACAGTTGTTTTGAGTAGTTATTTTAGTATTGTAATAAACAACTACCAAAACAGTAATTTTGCAGTAAACAGTTAATTTTTGTTAGTTATTAAAAAATAGAAGATTATGTCGAGCTTTTAAGAATTCTCATTTAGTTTATGTTTGTTATTATTAATATGTGCAAATAATAATTAGGAAACTTTATTGTATCTCCATTGCATAAAAACGTCATAACTGGAACGATGTTTGGAAATTTGACTTTGCATTTTAAAAAGGATGTAGGAGATACAAATTTTTATTGTAATAAAAAAAAAAATTTAAATACCGAAAAAAACAACTGCTAAAAACAGTAGTTTTTACAACTTATATAGTCGTTTTATGTTCATTGTTTTTATTGTTTCTCGTTTTTATGGTTTATGCATTTATTTAAGGCTAGTTGTTTTTGACCGCTTCGTTGTTGTAGTTGTGTTATCAAGAGTTTAAAATGACTAAATGTTTAAACATTTCTGTGACAAATGCAGTCATGGCTTTTTTGACTACATTTGCAGTCACTCCAACTGCCATTTTTAGTCATTTCTACCTTCTTAATTTCCTGAGTGTACACATTACATAGTAAACTTAAGTTATTGTGACAGTATTCATAAGTTACAAATATAATTACATGCTGTTGGCTTTATAGCCAAATTATGAAGCGTTTTGTGTCTCTGTACTTTAGGGTGGCCCTAAAAAAATTTATTTGTCATTACACCACTAGTTTTATTGCAAATGTTTCTAAATGGAAGAAATTGATTGGATTTTTCATTTGGGAAATGTTAATCCATGCCGAATTTCGGCGAAAAATTGCACATTTGTGAAAACAGTGTATTTTTGTTAAGAGTTACAAAAATTCGAAATTTTTAAAAATTAATTTTTTTTTTATTTCTTTTATATACTAAAAATTAGTCAGATATGGAATTCTGACTTCATCGGATATCACATATTCAGACTTAATCAAAATGTGAAAGAAGTTATTCTGTAAATTTCTTAGTGGGTCTTTTTTTGGTCAAAAGTGAAAACATTAACCCTATATGGATCGAATTGCATAACATAATAATTTTTTATAAAGTGCAAATTTTATATCAATTTAAAAGCTTCTCATTTCGCGTTTTATGAGCCTTTTTTTGTCCCCAGCGGTTAAAGATATTTTATGTAAAAGAAAAGATAATTATAGTCTAATCAAATTTAAGTTATATTTTTCCGAAACTTATGCAAACTTTCATATTTTTATGAAAATGTTGTTATTTTTTTTAAAAAAATAATCATTTGCCATAAAATAATCTGGAAAGGAGTCGTACCACAATTTTTTTTTTCTTTATTTTTTTAAATGCAACTATTAGTGTCCGACAGAACAGTTCGGCCAGAAAATGCATTTGGTCTGTATTCGGTATTTTAAAGCATTATGGACAAATTTGGGGGTTGGAAAAATAATTATTGGGCTGATTAGATTCTTTTTTGAGTGTCAAATTTGAAGAAAAGTCTGTAGTTACGCAATGAATTCACTGATCGGCCTCAGAAAGTTCGGCCAAATTGAAAATAGTTCGGCGGCCGAACCTTTATAGCTAAACTTCGGCTTTTCTCTTAAATTTTATACACAAAATCGTATTAAATCGGCCTAACAAACATGTTTCCAATACCAAAATTTGTCATCATTGCCTCTAGATATCAAAAAACCAACAAAATATAGTTTTTTGGCCGAACAGTTCGGTCGGACTCTAGCAACTATTATATTATAAAAATAAGAATGGTTATGTCCAAATTTGGCATTTTAACAAATCATTAAAATTTAAAAAAAAAATACGTTTTTGGATTTTTATCAAATTTGTTGGTCATTTTGGATTCCAGGCTAAAGTGGGTTAATTCAGAATTCTATATATGAATAATTTTGAAAATTTTAAATTTTTGAATTTAAAAAAAATCCGTTTTTTTTTTAAAAAATGCGTAATTTTTGTCCGAAATTCTTCACGGGTTAAAAAAAAAAAAATATATTGAAATATTTTTCCCATGAACAAAATTCGACATATTGTTTTTTAAGGGACATCATAGTGTACATGATTATCTTCTTATTGTAAATTATTTTGGATAAATCTATTCATTGCGATTTTAATAATTTATATATATATACATCCCAGTTAAAATTGTTCGTGTTTTTAGAAGCAGGATAAAACAAATGCGCTGATGTAAGTGCTTACTAGTACATATTACTGAGAAGCAGCAAAAGAAACGAATAATTTTCGTATAAAAATAAACAAACAAAAATTTTGAGCTTACTGCTTTCCCTTACAAGGATGAAGGTTGTAAGCAGCTTACCCTAATCCCTTACAAGGATGCAGGTTGTAATGCAGAAATTTTCACATTGTGTATTATAAACAATCTGTACCAATTTTCCCGAGTGATATCCGATTGTGTTTGGTGTTTTCGAGTATGGAATAAAAAAATAATTAGTCATTTAACTGTTTCTAAAGAGGTAGCACGTGGAGCGGTAACAAAAATAAAATGATTATATTATATGTCAAAAATTTTAACAACAAAAAATTAATGTCTGTAGAATTTTATGTAAAATAAATCATGTTATTACTTCTAATCGTACTAATATAGACATGAAATATGAATTTACTGCAGGCCATGAAATCACAGCTTTTTATAAGCGCTAAAATCAGCGCTTATTTTGTCCAAAAGTAATGCTTCCAAGTGGGAATTCGCCATATAAAAATCATAGCATATGTAAGCAGGTTTGTAAGGGATTCTTTTTGTCTTACTCCCTTACAAATCTGCTTCCATGTAAGCAGCTTTTTTACTGGGCATATTTGGTTTTTGTAGTGAGACTTTTAAGACCAGTACAGATCATTAAAATTTTGCAATTCTAGATATGTAGGTTTTTCATACATACTAAATTTGTAAATTTGTATATTATTATCATTTTTGAATCATTTAAACCTCATTTATATTACAACCAAAAACTAGTAGCTTTGAAAAACTTTTAGTTTTTGGTTGTTGTATAATATAAATAAGGTATTATTCGCATAAAAGCATTTGTTTATTAAAATTTCTGTACATCAGGTCGAATACGTAATATTAATTATATTTAATATCAATCATACGTGCCTTGGAACTCATAAAGTACTTAGTAGGGATAGTTAAGACAGCGAAATTAATCTTCTTGATTAACCTTAAATCACTGTTTTAAGTTTAAACTACCAAGGTGGCGCCGATAGGGATCTGGCATACGAGGACAAGGAAAATGTCGGCGTAATCAAACATTTTTTGAGGCAGCATGTTAACGTTAATTATTTTTAATTTGTTTTTTTTATTTTATTAATTAATAATCATATAATTAATTATTATCTGACTTTGTATATAGATTTTTGTGCGTATCCAACCGAAATTATATCAAAACGCAGAGCTGTAAACAAATAGTAGTATGAATACAGAGCCAAGCGGCTATCCGGGCTTTATCTACGGACTCTGTGGGATCAATGACGATACTCAGGTGTAAAGGGGAAATTAACGATTTCTCTTCACGGGGACGCATTGAGATTATATGGGTGCCGGGACACTGTGGTATAGCGGGGAACGAAGTGGCTAATGATTTGGCTAGGGGAGGATCTTCTCTGGAATTAGTCACTTTTTAGAACGCTAAACCTTTTCGAGCTCTCAAGGCGGAGCTGATGGACTGGGCTGACACCATGCATATGACCATCTGGGAAAATGCGGGTGTTGGCAGGACTACAAATATTCTCTGGGGCAACCCGGACAAGGACAAGACAAGGGAAATTCTGAATCTCAGTAGGAAGGAACTAAGTCTTTTGATGGAAATCCTCTCGGGACACTCGACACTTAGGGCCCATCTCTACCGTATTGGTAGGGCGGACTCGGAAGTGTGCAGGGCCTGTGGGGAAGATGAGGAGACCTTGTAACACTATCTCTGTGAATGCCCGGCATTTGCCGGGATCCGGGTCGAAATACTATCCAGTGACCCAATATCCACATTGGGGGATCTTAGGGGCATAGGATGGAAGAAGTTGAGGAGTTTCGTCAGTGCGACGGAGTTCCTGGGATAGTAAGGTGACATAGGACATAGAACCGATTGTTTAGAGCGCACAACAAGCCGACATTCTGGCTTAAGTGTAAGTCCTCAGGGACTTGAGTCGGTTTAGGGAAGTATTTCCCTTCTCCGAATCCTCTTTTCGACCTAACCTAACCTAACCTAACCTAGAAGAAAAATTGGATCAACTGTTAATCAAAAAGATTAAAAAATGGTTTTAATCCACTTGTTTCGTGTTTGATTAAGCAGTTAATCCCATTTTTAGAATATTAACTTTTCTGTGCAAAATTTGGTATAAATTCCCTATAAGAGTTTTATTTTCTATTTTTTGTCTTTTAATTTTGTAAACCGCTTCTTATTAAGTACACAGTTTTGTTCTAGGGCCTGACTTTTAGATATTAAGTTACAAAGTGTCAACGTATTGCTCATTTACTAAAAGACTGGCATAACTCAAAGAACACGATTTTGCAGAAAATGCGTTTAAAGTTTTTAATCCATATCTGTCTCGCTCGACCCATTCTCTTATTATTTGGTCACGTTTTTTATAAATAGAGTTTTTAATACATTTTCGTCTTAGTGAGAGTTGGTTGAGGATTCTCACTCAGCAGCATAGTTTCTTTAGAAAAAATTAAATATATTCTCCTCTAACTCAAAAAGTATACATGATATTAATATGAAATTTGTACACAATATGAAGCATGATATAACTAATAAATCTACATCATTAATTCAAAAATCGCGTTTTTTGACTTATGACAGTCTTTTAGTAAATGAGCGATATGACCAACGCGCTATTTGCTTTTAGCTGTAATAATTTCTTTTATTTATTTATAAAATATATATATATTTTTTTTAATTCCAATTCATGTTGGTGAATAAAGTAAATATTTAAATGAAAAAAAAAAATCTGAAAAATATATATTTTTTTTGGTTTGTTTTTCATGATGAGTTGTTGTTTAACAATCAATCATTTGTCCATCAACAAGCCTCGCCAATCGTATAATACGATGTATTGTTACTGTTTTTGACTCGAAAATCCATGTAAATGTACACGTTTATTACAAATTGTAATTTACAAATAAATACATTGGGGTTATAACTTTTTCCATTTTTTGCAAATATCAAAAATTACCTGTCATAGCCGTGTATGACTTAACAAAATATTAAGAGCTATGCTCTTACTTTTTAGCAATCGTTAAAAAAGATCAAATTTATTAAAAAATTTAACATTTTACTTAAAATTACATATTTTTCTTTTTTTGTTATGTACTTCTAATATCATGAATAAAACATATATTTTCCCGCCATTCCAACACACACATACACATTGTATTATGAATTTTGAAATAAATATTTAAATAAAAAGGCCTTGGGAAATTGGCTTCAGAATTGACAATATTATCCATAAGGTGGTGCCCTGTAATTTTTTCGCAACAGAAAAGCTATAACCCTAACATACATATTGCAGCAATGTATGAAGTTAAATATTACAGTATGAACAGAAAAAGCTATTATCAATTAAATCAACTATTATTTTGCAACTGTTTTTTTTTTGTTTGCATGGATGCAAGTGTTTTTGTAATTTCCATTAACAAGGATATAAAGCTAACAAACGCAATACGATAATGCAAGGATAAATTATGTCCTAGATTGGTATTAGAACATAAATGTAAAATGGCGATAGAAAGTTATATCAATTATAACTTAATTTCAAAGAACCAAATTGATATGAATTGAAGGGCTTATTATAAAAACTTGATAAGCCACATTTTATTTTAGTTTTTTTTTGACTTTTAATGGATGAAAAAGTGCAAAATCTATAAATATTCAGGAGGTTTTATACCCTAGGCACTTCTAATGAGTGTTAAGCAATACTTCTATTAAATATTAATCAATAAATGTCTCGAAAACTGCAAAAATCCATAAAAAAAAAATAAATGTGACTTATCATGTTTTTACAATAAGCCCTTCAATTTAATTTTAAAAATCACAAAAAATAAACATGAGATTGTGCAGCGTCCCTTAAATTTTCATTCTCTATAACATATCCCAAGTTCATTAACCCTTAAATGCCATTTGGCTACAAACCCGAATTTTCAATAAAAATCACGTTTTTTCTGTTAATATAAAAATATTTCTGAGAATGCACGTCTTCAGTAATCATACATGAAAAAATGGTTTGAAAATAAGCGATCATGCATTTAAGAGATCAGCTCAAAAAATTTAAAATTTGCAAATTTAATTAAAAATTAAAAGAACGCGTTTTTATGATATCGAAAAAAGACAAAAATAATTTCAAAAAGCTTAAATAAAAAACATATTAAAAAAAAAAAACAAATATAAGCTATCAAATAAAATATTTTTTCGTCCCTATGTTAGTTAATTTTTCTGTAATTTTGACATTTTCAGGTTTTCGGTTATAAAAACTGCAAAAATCCATAAAAAAATAAATGTGGCTTATCATGTTTTTACAATAAGGCCTTCAATTTAATTTAAAAAAATCACAAAAAATAAACATGAGATTGGGCAGCGTCCCTTAAATTTTCATTCACTATAACATATCCGAAGTTCATTAACCCTTAAATGCCATTTGGCTACAAACTCTAATTTTTAATAAAATTGGTTGAAAGTGAAAAATCGTGGTACCCAGTTATTGTTTATTTAGCATTTTACATCATAAATACACACAGAGAAATAAAGTGCCAACCGAATTGAATAGTGTATTTTAAGGGTAACAATTCAATTCAGTTAGTACAACGATATGTAAATTCGATTTCTGAATATTTTGGATGTAGCAAATAAAATTCAGTTGAATTAACCGAACTTTGTTGTGGAAACTAATGTTCAGTTGTACAACCCGACTGAAATTCATAATAACCGAATGTGAGTTGTACTTACCGAGTTTCAGTTGGCAAATAGAAGAATTTTTCTCTGTGTGTACACACTTTCAAGGGTTAAGATCTGCCGCTCCGGGTCGAGATACCTCTCTTGTTAGTTAAATGTTTTGCTAAGCTAATAGAAAAAAAATAGTAAACGTTTTTGATAAAATTACTAAAAATTATTTAAAATGACGTTTTGCAAAATAAAAAAACTGCTAAAATTAGTAGATTTTTTGCTAAATATTAGTAAAATGAAAATAAAAAAGAAATTTGTTGAATCTTAAAACATTTTAGTTAATTGAAAGTAAGAAGTTTATCTGCTAAAATCAGCAAACAAATTTTTTAAATATTGTAAAACAAAAAAAAAAAAAAAAATCATGAACAAATGTGAAATTGTTAAAGCAAATAGCAACCATTTTGTCGATATTTAAGGTTTTTGTTTTCTGCTTTAAGTCTACACATATTTAGTAAAAGTTTTGCTAACTTTCTAGTTTCAATTAACTAAAATTCAACACGAATATAACTAAAATTTAAAATTTAGTTAAGAATATTATTTGTGCTATTCTTGTTTAATTAATATTTAGCAAAACAAATCTGCAGTTTTTTCTGCAACGTAATTTGTTACTAATTTTTAGTAGCTATTTTTACAGGTTTATTTCTATGAGTGTAAAATTAGCAATGAAAATCAGTTAAACATTTTGTAATCTGTAACTAAGCAATAATAAGAATTTTAAATTTAAAATGAATTTATACTAAAAATTAGTACAAAAACTGTAAATTGGTATATAAAACGATTTATTAAATTTTCTACTAACTTTTTTATTTGAGTGTATGTATGAATGATTTTCGATTGCATGTAACTTCTATTACTTAATCAAGTCATATCACGTTTATGGTATATGTGAATTGGCAACCATTCCTTGTAACTTCATTGTTTACATTCGTTCAACTGTAAATTGTACAATTGGACACAAACACAAGCAGCCAAATGAATGTGGTACTGCCACACCACTTTCCGGCATATGTACATATAAATGCACTGCCCGCTCAAAAGAAAGTTATATCTCAAATATAAAATCATATTCCACTTGATATAGATCGATATTTAATCTTTTCTAAGCTAATCTCCAAATTGGGGTATCCAGTAATAACCAACTATGTGCCTCAAATATCCCTATGGGGAACGAGGAGTCAATTGACCTAAAAGTGACTGGTTAAAGAAGGACTTATCACAGGACTGGTATAATTTAATACTAAAGTGGGTTAAGCAGTGTCAATTGTCCTAAAATTACCAATAATGTGACTGGTAAAGGGAGGACATACCACTTAACCAGAATGCTTTTTGACAAGAAAAATCCAGTTGGCCAGAATTTTACCCATTGGAAGCTGTTTAGTTTTCGTTTATTTTATACGACATGGCCCTTTTGCGACAGTCTTTTGGTATGCCCATCTTTGGCTAGTAGTGTGGCATGCCACTATGTGGTTTAAAGCAGGACAAATGACCCCCTCCTATGACAAGCCAATGTTAAAGTTGCCAGTTGTTTACATAGGGTAGGGTTTAGCAGAGGACCGGTCTCTGGCACGAAGGCACCGATCCTGTGGCACACGCAGAAGCGGTCCAATTCCCCATAGGGATATTACTAGATTAAATTAGATCAAAATTTATATCAAAATTTATGAATTCAATAATATGAATTTTAAGATCCAGATAGAACTTTAAATATCCTATGGAATTCATTTAGATCTAATTGAATATGTAATTTCTGGCCTATCAAATAAGATATTTTGAGATTAAATTGGATCTATTTATATTACATGAAATATATCATTTTGAATAAAATAAAAAAAAAAAATATACAAAAAAATTAAAATTTTTTTTTTCATTTGGCGCATATGTTATTATGTATGGGGTTATATATTTAATAAAACACAACTAATCATATCTCAAATAAAAGTTGTTATTTTGTGTAATGTATGCTATCTTACATAATTATATCTTATACATGCGCGTCTCCAGCAATTAACATACAGGTAAATTTCATACGCCATGTTGTACAATTGCATGTGTTTGTTGTTTTTTGTACACTGAGACGTATGAAATTTCCTTTTATAATAATTGCTGGAGCAGCGCATGTCTTATACCATTTAATATCATATATAAATATATAATTATATGTTTTGTTGTGTTATACATATGACACCATATATAAGCATTAGGGCGGGTCGATTTGTAGGGAGGCAAAAAAATCGCTCAACGTACAAGGAAAAGCGTATTCTAGGGATCAAAATAAGAAACTTTGCCGAAGGAACCATACCTCTAAAACGAATTCTGATGTCCCGACTTTTGACCCGTAGGGTGAAATTTTGAAAAAGCCCACTTTGATATTTCAGAAAGTAGGAGGAATCTCTCCAAAAGTATGGGAGCTGCTTCTTCTCCGGGAGACGCACTAGCAAATTAATACATAAATCATCATTCTAGGTGACCGTTAAGGGGTTAACATTTAAGTTGAAAGATGGAATTTTTAGCCGTGTTTTTATAGCAAAATGTACAAATCACGGGATAGAGATACAAGGTGGCGCAAAAATAACCTTCCGATGTTTTTTGGCTGTAATTAAAAAAAAAAAAAATGAAAAACTTTGATTCTTCTTGTGGATTATTTTTAGTTGGTATTTTAATTTTTTTTACATCAAGTCGAGAATATGATGTCATGTAAATGGCCGCCGCCACAGTTGATTGTCATTTGAGCCCTTTTTATGGCATTTTCCATCACTTTGGCCAAAACTTCCGGCGATAGGTCCTCACATTCTTTACGGATATTGTCTTTATGAGCTGCAAGAGTCTGAGGCTTGTTGACATAAACCCGCGACTTCAAAAAAGCCCCACAAAAACAAGTCTGGAGCGGTCAAATCAGGCATTCTTGCTGGCCAGTGCAAATCGCGAACTAGCACGAATTTCAAAAAAAGCTGAGACCCGTATTTATTTAAATCGACTAAAGATTAAAATATGTTAATTTGGCATTTTTATTACAAACAACCTCGAACAAAAAATTCAAAAAACCTTTTTTTTTTACAGAATATCCTTAAAAAAGGACATGTATGATCGTTCTTGGACGCGCCTTAAAAAACCTTTCTTATGATACCCATATTGTAAATGTTGGTAAGGAAACAGATTCTTAAATTAACAAAACATGCAAAAATGGACCCTTTTTCAAAATGGTCCAGCTCAGGAGAGGTCAAAGCTAGAAACGAAATATTTTAGATGTCATCATAAAAATACCAATGTTCATTTTGAGGGTTGTACACCTTGCACGAATTTCGCTTCCATACAACTTGCGTCGCTCTAATATATATATAAATATATCGTATTATAAGTTACCACATATGAAACATATAATAATATATGGCTGTGCATGACAGCATATATAATCTTATATTATAATATATTTTAAGATAAAAAAAACAAGACTATATATAATTTTTTTTACTCGGCTAGTCATAGTGACCAAATACATGTATAGTTAGTAGTAACTATTGATTTTTTTTTCTTGGAATATTGAAAACAAAAAACTACTACTGCACTTCTACTAGTTTTATTAGTTGAGTTATAAATTTTTATTTATTTTTGTCTGCGTTTTATGTTTGTTCACTACCAAACTCTGGCAATTGGTTTGAAATGCTGCAAAAAATTCTTTTTATTTAATTTTTTTTCATTATTTGCATTGTTTTTATATAATTGTCTGTGCATGATAAAAATGTATGAAGTTTATTCAGGTTGGATAAATTGTTTTAAAATAATTTTTTAAGTATTTATTATACATCTATCTTTTCGATTTATTTGCTTTTATGTAAGGATTTTTTTATCTGATAAAAATTACAAATATGGGAAATACATATTAACAAGTATGTGTGAATAAATTTGTTTCTATCTATACGATTGTATAAAAAGATTTTATTATTGTTTATTTTTTTTTCATTTGAACCAATTTTTTTTTTATATACCCTAATAAATAAAATAAAAAGGAAATATGAAAATTTTTATGATAATCTTATAACAAAAAATGTTCTGCAATAAAAAGCAAAAAAAAAACAAAATATATTTTAACGAAAATATGAGTTATCAAGTATTATGGCCGTATTGCCAATTAAGCGGATTTTGGGGAGAAAAATGGAACAAATTTGAATTTTTTTAAATTGGTAGCATGAGTGTAGTTATCAGCATAAAAGAAGGATTACTGATACTACACTCAAAATAGAAATGACAGAAAATGTAATTTAATTTAAATGAAAAATCACTTAAAATCCGGTCTACTTACTTTTCATTTAAATCAAATGTTTCTGTTATTTATTTTTTAATATCGTTTAAATAACTAACAAATCCTTAGGAACAAAAGAATATTAAGTTAAAAATAAATGTTTAAATTTTAACTACTGATCAGTAACAATAAATGTTCGCGTCATTCATTTGAAATTATTTAAGTTTTTTGTTTTCGTTTGTTTTTTTTTCTTCTACAAAATGTAGACAGACAACATTACATACACATTTTGTTTGTATGGCTGTAGCATTTGTGGAAACTTTCTCAATTTCTTGCAATTTGAATTGAAATAATTTTGTATATAAAGAAACCATTTTAATAAAAACAACAGACATACATTTTTTGAATATTTTTTTGAAATAAATAATTTAAATATATTATAACTGTAACGGAAACAACTAAATGACAATATTCTGTTGTAGTGGTTAAATTTGTGTGAAACTTTAAATAAATGAAAATAATAAAAAATAATAAATAATTTAAAAAAAATTTGTAAATGATAGTAAATTATTTTGAACAAATGTATAAAAAAGTTGAAACAAATATTTATTTGAAAAATAAATGCATGTTCCTTTATTTTTAACTTAACTGAAAACTTTTTTATTTAACTACAAACAGTAAACTACCTAATATTCTGAGTGTAGAGGGATCCAAAGTTAATGCATTTATTTTCTTGTTTTATATGTATTAAAAATCGCAAAATATGTACTTAAAATATACATTTATTAGTGATTTTTTCAACGGTGTTAATACTAATTAAATAATTTTGCTTAAATCTACGATTAATTGTCGTCAGAAAGTTAATAATAATGTTTTTATGTTATGTTTTCTTTAGATGATAAAAAAAAATATAAATAAAAAGGAGAAAACAACAAAAAACCTGTATTATATATCTACCAAAGGTAGAGGGTGCATATAACAAACAAGTTTTCAATTTATTTTTGATCAATGAGCTCATATATTAGTTCTCATTTAGTGAGAAAACTAGTTGAATGTTTGATGTTTTGCATGGAATTGTCACTTCTTTCAAAACGTGTTCTGTTAATGGGAAACTAGAAAATTCCCGAAATAGATCTATCAACACATTCCTGAAAGTGGGCAATTAATAAATTTGAAAACAAAAACTCTATAGATTATTTGTTAGGACAATATCCTAATAAAGAAATACAGAGTATGGCCTCGAAATTGAATAATTTTCATTTTCATTGCACAATTTAAGGTCGAAGAAAACATAATTTTTTTTTTAATAAAAACTATATCAAACTTATGTGTATAAATTTTAAAAAAATATTTTATTTCTAAATTGTGCAAAAACACAGTTTTTAGTAAAACATCAAAAAATGTTCTTAAAAACATGCATTTAATTGAAAATAATGCATTTATGGAATAATATGCATCAAAAATGCCAAAATATGCATTAAAATAGGCACTTATAGCAAAATATGTAAAAATATGCATTTATAGCAAAATATGACATGGATGTCAATTTGTTTGATTTGAAATTTGTTGATTCGAAAAGATATTCGGTCAACATTGCTCTTCAGCTAACGACAACAAACATGAAGTTCTGAGTCCTGCTGATAACTTTACAATGGGTGTAAAAAATATGTCTTTCAAAAATGATTATAATTTCTTTAGATTTTAAGTTGAATTTATTTTCGTATTTCAAGAAATCTTCTTGAACTACAAATTACCTAAACAAATTTCAAATTTTCTTGTTATAATGTTCGTATAATAAGAGACATATCAGGTTTTCATTACATTGAAATATTTCTCAAATATCCTAAAGAATATATACATATTTAGGAATCTAATACAAATTTTACACGATCTGTAGAAATCAAGATGACATTGCGTAGGCATAAGATGGATAACCCATTTATACCAAAAATGTTAATTAATCTCTTCAGCAGTTTTGTATTGAAAATGTGCCAAATCGTTCAGGTACCAAAAAATTTTTTTTCTAGCTGATTTTAAAACGAATTAGCTCATTTGAAAGAAACCATCTTAGAACCTAAGGAGCCATAAACGAAAGTCAAAATTGTTGCTATTTCACTGTGAACAGGGTGATCTAAAATACCTTTTTCTGGGTTCTTGTAAAGTTATAAATTTTGTTGATTTTTCCTCAGTTTAAAGTTTTATATATTGTTTTGTTTTCAGAGATATTAACTTCGGGTAATTTTGTTTTAATTGCCCATTAAATCAACTGATAGCAGATATACACTCTTTTATTCTACATTACTCAGTATTGATTTACTAAAGCAAACAAATTTCATTAGTTTTCGTCAAACAAATTTGTTTCATCTCAAAAACAAGTGATGTTTTTCATATTTTTTCACGAAATGCCTAGAGGTAAATAGTACTTTGCATTTACCTTGACATCTTTTTACCTCAAAAAATTTCCATTTACAAAAACAATCGGCAAAGACCAATTTATGTGTTTTTTTGTTTTACAAATTTTCTAAGTATTAAAATTTGGTGTAGCGTTTTTCTACAGTTTACATTGACAACACTGTTTATTATTTTTATTTTCATTTAAACGAGTCTTATTTAGATATTTGTAGATATAATCATACACTAAAAAATAAATATTTGTAAATATTACATTTTGACCACTATTAGGATCTTAAAATATTTAGCATGAAATAAACATAAATCCTTAATATAAACATAAAAACATAAAAACATAAAAGATAACACAGTGTGCGTAGTTGGTCATATAATAAAAAAAAATAAATAAATAAATAAAAGAAGACAAATAAACATAAATTCGCTCCTTTACACACACATAAAAAGTATAAACATATGAAGTACATATGTTTTTTCTTTCCTTCTGGTATTTTTAGAAAGTTTATAGAAAAAGTATAAGGAAAAAAAGCATTAAAAGCTTTGAAAAGGTATACATTCCCGAGTAAAATTGTGTATATATATTTATTAATAGTTATATATAATAATATGTATGCACAGCGCATAGTTTAGAGACATTTATTCGTTCCCCCGCATAGTTTAGGGACATTTGCTTACTTTGGGGACTGCCCCCAAAGTTTTCGCGCCTTTTCATACATCTAGCGTTTAAGATGAGGACAATTTTTTCGATACACCGCATATTTCGGGTACAATTTTGGCCATGTCCCTAAAGTATGCGCTACGCATACATATATAAATATATATTCATTTATGGCACTTTATTTAAAAAGATTTAATTATATCTTTATTGATTATTAAAAAATTGCTTTATATGGTGTCATATAGAATTATATATAATTATATATGGTGCAATATATTATGATATCTGCGTTATATAATAAGATAAAATATTATATAATTATACAAATATATATATATATATATATATATATAGTAGTAGTAGTAGTTGTTCTTTATTTTTTTTTTTTTTTTTTTATTTTTATAAGATACAATTATATAATAAAAGTTTACATAAATTATATACTTAAAAAAAAAAAAAAATATAAAAGAACTTTCGACTTTGACAATTGTCGTCAGTCGGTATATATATATATGTATGCACAGCGCATAGTTTAGAGACATTTATTCGTTCCCCCGCATAGTTTAGGGGCATTTGCTTACTTTGGGGACTGTCCCCAAAGTTTTCGCGCCTTTTCATACATCTAGCGTTTAAGATGAGGACAATTTTTTCGATACACCGCATATTTCGGTAACAATTTTGGCCATGTCCCTAAAATATGCGCTACGCATACATATATATATATATATATATATATATATATATATATATATATATATATGTATGCGTAGCGCATACTTAAGGGACATGGCCAAAATTGTACCCGAAATATGCGGTGTATCGAAAAAATTGTCCTATATATATGCGCTACGCATACATATGCGCTACGCATACATATATAAAGTATGCGCTACGCATACATATATATATATATATATACCCATTTTTCGGATATAATTATATCTAATTATATCAGATTAACAAGTTTAAGATAAAATTTACAATTTAAGTATATAATTATATATATAATTTGATATAGCTCATATAAATTTTTTCAATTGGGTTTTATAGGCAGGGTCGTAACAATAAATTGTTTATATTTCGGATTTGAGCAAAGTATTGAGAATACTAACAAGGAAACTACACAGTGGTGAATCTGCAGAATTTAATGAAATTAGGATATGTTGTTGACTACAAAAAATATTAGACACCTATTTTTTTAGGTACGTTTAGGTGTTAAAACGTGGGGTCAAATATTACAAAATTTTTGTATGAAAACGTGTTTAAAATTTAAGAACTTTAGATTTTTGTGTACGCAGTATTACAGTACTCGAGAAAACAAAATTTTGATACCCATATTGCTTATGCTGTGGGCTCAGGGTTGCCACTTATTTGAAATATTTAAAATATATGTTATAAAAGCTCTTTGGGAAAAGTCGCGTTAAAGCCGAAAGATAACGAAATTGAAAAAAGCTCGATTATATTTAAAAAGCATTATTAAATTGTATCTTAATTTGAACTCAAACCAACAGCCACTTCGCATGCAAATGTGGTATTCGAAAAAACAGTTTTTTAAATACCCGAGTAAAATTTATTTTATATATTTTATAATATGTGATTATATATGGTGTCAAACATGGCCATATCTGATGATATGTTTCTTATGTGGTAACATATATAACGATATATTTTTATACATTGGCATTTATAAAATTAGAGATTAAGCATATATGATATACATAATAAGATATTGCAGATCTATTGTCATATATAAAACATTATCATTTATAACACAATATGTAATCTTATATGGTGACATATAAGCAATATAATTTAAGATATAATAGTTAGCATATACTGTATTATAAAAAACATTTTTGTGTGTTATATAAGATATGCTTATATATGGTGTCATATGAATAATGCAATTCAATATATTTTTATATAACGATATATTTTTATACATTGGCAATATATATATAACGATATATTTTTATACATTGGCATTTATAAAATTAGAGATTAAGCATATATGATATACATAATAAGATATGACAGATCTATTGTCATATATAAAACATTATCATTTATAACACAATATGTAATCTTATATGGTGACATATAAGCAATATAATTTAAGATATAATAGCATATACTGTATTATAAAAAACATTTTTGTGTGTTATATAAGATATGCTTATATATGGTGCCATATGAATAAAGCAATTCAATATATTTTTATTATTATTACCAAAATATATATTTTTTTTTTTTAAATGGTTTACGGGGGTTTTATCCAATTAATTTTGAAAACGTCTTCCACCACCATGCTTGATGACCGTCAAACAGTAAATTGCTTGGAAAAATTATTTAAATTGTTCTAGACAATAAAATGAAATAAAACCTCTAAGATATGCACATAAATTCAAGTTGTGCCTTTATTTTTCAAGAACGAAACTACACAATGATACTTAAAACTCTAAATGGACTCGTTCTTAATGTCTGAAATGAAAAAAAAAAATAATAAAAAAAATATACAACCTAATCATTCTTATTTGTGAGCGTTTAACAAATAAACATTACAAGGATTTCCTTTCCACACAAAAACCACATTTGTTAATGTATGCGTGCCTAAACCCAGCCAGACACATACACAGACACCCACACATACATACATATAAATATTATAGCATTTCCGCTATATGAAACAATATGCCAGTAAACATTAACATTTTTATGGAGTAATAACTTTAAATCATTATGATATAAATTGTTTTTACAGTAAAATTAACTTAAAATTTTTAAACTGTTTTTCAGAAACAATTTAAAACAAATACATTCAAATAAAGTAAAAGTAACAGAAAAATATGTAATTTTACACAAAAATTAAATATTTTCAGGTCAGCAAAACCAATTTCGCTAATTTTATCAAAAAGTGGTTGTTTAGTAATTATACTAAAATTTAGTTAAATTTTTACTAAAAATCAGTTACTTTATATTTTAGATTATAAAAATGCTAGGAAATTAGTAAAAATGTTTGCTAAAACAACTAATAAAATATTCTGCTAAAATCAGCACAAAAAATGGTAAAGAATTTTTTAATTTGCAACTACCTAGTAGGAAAATTTCTGCTAAATAATGATTTTGTACTAAAATTTAGTACGAAAACTGTAAAATGTTATATACAACGTTTTAATAATTTTTCTACTAACTTTTTTATTTGAGTGCAGGTTAGGATGTCACTTAAAAACAATTGGTCGATTTTGCTTCATTACACCCCGCAGTTTTATTGTACATTTTTTAATTTTTGAAGAAGTTTTTTTATTAAAAATTTAAAAAAAATTTTGAAAAATTGTAATTCTTACTTCATTTATTTATTTACTCAAAATATTAAGTTCTACGCGGTGGACGAAATAATTATAAGTTCAACCATGAAATTGTGAATTGTTTCCAAAATATTTGCAACATTTAAAAGTTTTTGTTACCACATAAAAGTAACAATAATATCAGCAGATACCGAACCTCTTTCGATCCACCTGCTACAGTTTTGCTGTATTGTTAATATTTTTTAAAAATTATTCATTATTTAGCAGCGAAATAAATATAAGTTCGGTGACATAAAACTGTTTGTTTGTTAACTTGTTTTTTTAACCCTACAATGCATACAAATTTCGAGAATGTTTGAATGAAGACCCTTATTTCCCTTTTAAGTTGGTTACAAATTACAAGCAGGTTAAACAATAAAGGCCAATATAGATTCACGTAAATATTAAGTTGCTTAATATTGTTATATAAGACATTTTAAAATTTTTCAAATTATTGGTCTATCAACCGTTTACATTATTCCCATTGGTATTATATGAAAGGTCACCAAAAGGTAAATCTTAAAAATAACTATAATTTAATATGAATTTTTGTATACTTTATTTGGATTAAAAGTGAAAAAAAAAACTGGGAAATTTTTGACTACAACTTTCTAATCGTTAAAAGTAAGATTGGTACGATAAAAATTTCGATTGTTCGTTAGTTTTTTACACTTTATCGCATTTACAAATTTAATCAAAATCTGAAAGATTTTATTCTGTAAATTTCCTAGTGGGTATTTTTTGGTCAAAAGTGGAAACAAAAATTCAAGTTTGATATAATTTTTATTAACAAATAAAAATTATGTTTTTTTTTTGACCTTTAATTGTGCAATGAAAATTATTCAAGTTCGAGGCCATACTCTATATTTCTTTATTAGGATATTGTACTAACAAATAATCTATAGAGTTTTTTGTTTCCAAATTTATTAACTGATCCTTCCGGGAATGTGTTGATAGATCTATTTCGGGAATTTTCTAGGTTCTCATCATCAGAACACGTTTTGAATGAGGTAACAATCCAATGCAAAATATCAAGCATTCATATAAACTAGTTTTCCCACTACATGAGAACTAATATATGAGCTCGAAGTTAAAGACTATCACCATTGATCAAAAAATAAATTGAAAATGTGTTGTTTGGGTGTAAGGTCTACCGTTGGTAGATATTCAATATGCTTTCTCTGTTTTTCCCTTTTTGTACACTTTGTTTTGTTTAAAACCAAAATAAACAGGGAGAGTAGTAAACAATACCGTACTTTGTCTTTTATTTTTATTAATATAATTTTTATTAAAAGTAAAAATTATGTTTGCACAATTAAAGTTCGAAAAAAACAATTTTTATTTTTTAATAAAAATTATATCAAACTTGTATAAAAGACAAAGTACGGTCTTGTTTACTACTCCCCTTGTATATTTTGTTTTTAAACAAAACAAAGTGTACAAAAAGGGGAAAAAACAAAAAACCTGTATTGAGTATCTAGCATTTTTTTTTTTTGAAAACGTTAAACGGTGCCGCAAGTCCCATTTTAGAAAAAAATGTATTAATATTAAACATTAATAAAATTCGAAATTTACCTTTCATTTCATTTATTCATTTAATATACTCAAAATTATTCAGATATGGAATTCTGATTTCATCAGAGTAGACAGGAATCCAAAATGAATTTTAAATGTTTTTAAAAATTTATTTACAATATTTTTAAAATGCCTTATTTGCAGATGTCGATTGCTATTTTTATAATATAATAGCTGTTATTAAAGAAAAAAAATAAATTATAAAAATAATAATTCGAGTTTGTATTTGGAGCGACTCTTTTCCAGGACATTTTATAAAAATAGCTTATCTTGTCAAAAATTTAAAAATATTGTATGTGTTAATCTTATTATCTTTACTTTTATTTAAAAAATTATTAACCCTTAGTCACCTGGGGACAAAAAAAAACATTAAACTTAATTTTAATTATGACTTCAGGATTGTGAAACTTTTAAATAATTTATAAAAATAATTATTTTATGTTACTTGACACATACACGGTTAATTTTACACTTCTGGCCAACAAAAAACTACCCACTAGGAAACTTACAGAATAACATTTAATTTGTTAAGACTGGTATTATATTTACTTTTATTCAAAAAATCTTTAACCCTAACTGGCACGGGGACAAAAAAATTTCTATGCAACTTAATATAAATTATGATTATTCATTTAAATTGTATTTCGTCTTCTTTATATAAAAACTTTTTATAATCTAAAGAAATCTTGGTATGTGGCAATGAAAAAGCAGAACCGATATTGAAGCAGCTGTATGGAGAACAAATATTAGGTATCAATTTAGAGTATCAGTATTTATTAAACAAAAAGAAATCTTAATGTAGCAGAAATTATATTTTAAAAATCTTTGATTGCCTGGGTTACAATAAGTAAAAATGTTTCATAGAATCTCTATTAAATGTTATACATTTTAAATATTATGCATTAAGTATGAATATATCGTCACGTAAAATGCAAACGGACGCAACTAACTAACATATTTACCGTTTTTATTGGAGAAGCAAAAAACTTCAGCAGATATTTTAACAATATCATAAATAAAACCGATAGTTTTAATCATAGAACCAAAAAAATTTGTAGAAAATTGTATTTCGATGCTGTGATTCATAATCACTCAACCCTACTTCAACCAAAAAAGAAAATGCACGAAAACAAAAACATGTAAGATACGAACTTTGTTTATGAAACCGTTATTTTTATCGTAGAAGTTCAAAATTTTGTTTAGGCCTGTACTCATTCATTTTGCTAGCCAAATGCATCATAATAATCAATAAACCGGTTTCGAAAACTTTGTTAGTTACACCCTTTTTCATTTTAGGTGACGATATGTAAAATATGATTATAAAATACCATATATAAAATAGTAATTTTACACATTTTCTGTGCAAAACCATATTCTGATATTTATACCTAAGTATTGCATTTATTTTCAAATAAACTTTTATGTCAATCTGTTATTCATTTAAGTTTCATCATCTTTTCATAAACAAAGTATATTATTATCTTAAAAAAAAATCTTAGTATAGTTCAAATTTCATTTAAAACATCTCTTGGTTGCCTGGGTTACAGTAATAAGGAAATGTTGCATGTTTATATGAACAAATGTTGATATTTTCATAGAATTTCCATAAAATGTAATACATTTGAAATATTATGCATAAATATGTATGTAAAATATGTATATAAAACCATTATGAAAATTTCTTTATCTTTAATTTTTTGCTGTTGTTGTTTGTTACCCAGTTCCACATAATCCAAACTAAAGGGATGCATGAATGTTTGGCATGTGTGCTATGATGCCATGTTTGACGATTTTTATACTTAAAATAGCTAAAAACAGACCATTTGACTAAATTTTATTTTATTTTTTTCATGGGATACTTAAATTTTGACCATATTTTTATAATTTTCAAGATTAAATACTATCAGAGCAAAAAAATAAATTGTTGTTGTATAAAAAAATGTCTTGCAAGTTATTAATGCACCCCTTTAATGCAAACCACAATGGTACATAAATATTTGATAGTAAATTTTTTTATTGTAGTAAAAAGTCATATTTTAAGTAAAAGTGTATCTAGTCATAGATGTCGGCAATGTCAGAGTATAATACTGAATTATAATGGTACATAGGTATGTGTGTATGTGTACTTCCTTTATCCTTTATCCTGTATTTTCATTTTCTATTTCCATGAATGTATAATAACTAGGGTGAGGGAGGCTAATTTTTTAGAACTATATTACACATACATTAGGATGTCCATTAAAAAACGATTTGTCAACCTAGTTTTATTGCAAATAGTTTCAAATGAAAGAAATCGTTCTTTTTTGGCCCATTAAAAAAAATGTGTAATTTTATTAAAAATTTCTCAAAATCCAA
Organism: Delia radicum; assembly: GCA_021234595.1. Taxonomy (NCBI): domain Eukaryota; kingdom Metazoa; phylum Arthropoda; class Insecta; order Diptera; family Anthomyiidae; genus Delia; species Delia radicum. Next base: position 11,584,361 of record CM037851.1, read on the forward strand.
AATTTTTAAAAAATTAATTTTTTATTTAATTTATTCAATTATTATATTCAATATTATTTAGATATGGAATTCTGACTTCATCCGATATCATTAACTTGCTTTTGCCTGAAATAAAATATGACGCACGAATTTGATAAAAATGCAGAAACGTGTCCTTTTTTAAAATTAATTTTAAAGAATGTTTAAAATGCCTAATTTGGAGATGTCGATTGCTATTTCCATAATGTAATAAAATAAATAAAGAAACAAATTGAAAAAAATGTATTTCTTGTTTGCGTGTGTATTATTTAGTCAAAATTTTAAACAAAGTTTAAGGTTTTCATGTAAGTTTGCATAATACTCTGAAAAAATATCACCTTAATTTGAGCCTTATAGACTAGCTATAATTATCTTTACTTTTATTTAAAAATCTTTAACCCATAGTGGTCTGGGAACAAAAAAGACTAATGGAACTAAACTTTAACTACAAGATTGTAAAGCTTTTAATTTGGTGAACAAATTTTTGGTAAGTCGCTAGATAAATCTACCTTTAATTTAATGCCCATTTTTGTATAGTTTCTGTGGAATAAATGTGAAAAAAAAACAAAAAAAGAAAACTGTGGCCATTTTTGACCCCACCTTTTTAACCCTTAAAAATACGAATGTTACTATAAATGATTACAAATGCTCTTTAGTGTAGTGTATCACATATCCAAAATTAATTAAAATCTGAAAGAAGTTATTCGGTAAATTTCCTTGTGGGTCTTTTTTTGGTACACTAGAAAAAAAGTTAGTAAAGTCACTTTTGCTAAGTCAGCTAAATTTTAGTCAGGAGGGTGCTAGCAAACACTTTGCCAATGTCAGCAATATGACATGGTTGCTATATGAAAATTAGTAGATTTAGCAAAAGTTAGTTTATTCAAAACTAAAAAACGCTTGCTAAAACCTAAAAAAAATTTGCTAACAAAAATGATGCCATATTTTAAACGAAGGCAAATGCAGTAGATAATTCTATAAAACAAACAAAAAAAATAACAAAATATGACACATACAACCCATTTTTTTTGGAATAAGAAAAAGGAAATATAAAAGCTACCTGAGATGTGTATCCTTGTCTTTCGCTTTATGCTGTCTACCTGAACGTATATTTGTTTGCAATTTGACCACACTGCATTATTAATCTCTATAAACAATTAGTTTACAAATACACATTTAATCTTTATTAAATTGAAATATTTAATTTTGTCTATTATTTAATTAATAGACAATTACTTTCACAAGCCGGCGAGAACACAAAATTTAAGTTGTTTTAATACAGAATTTTGTTTTATGTATGAAAAACAGATACCAAAATCTTTCATGTTTGATTATTTTATATAGTATGTCTTACAAGAGTTGTACTTTTTTGAATTATTTTTCTCGTCTGTACTACATCTTGACATGCCGCTAAATCTACTATCATTCTGCGTATATCTTTCAATATGTTTGTTGTCCACACTATTAATGTGTTTATTAGCACGGATTTTTAACAAAATAAATTGGTAAAATATTGGTAAAACATTAACTCAAAACAGTTTTTTTTTAGTAGAAAGTTTTACCAACATTTCTACTAAATTACTTTTTTGAGTGTAACAAGTTAAAAGATTAACATTATGTAGATCTAATTGCAAAAAACAATTTTTTTCAAGTGTATTTTTTTATATCAATTTAAAAGCTTTACAATCTTGTAGTCATAATTTAAATTAAGTTTCATTGGTCTTTTTGCCCCAGGCCTCTAAGGGGCCAATTATGGTCTTATAAAATAAGACCCATTATGGTCTTATAAAATTTAAGATATATTCTTCCGAAAATTATGCAAACTTTGATGGATACATTAATATTTGGTTAAATTTTGCCAAAATAATCGATTTTCATAAAATGTACTGTAAAGGACACACACAACAAACACGAACAATATTTTTTTTAATTTTTTTTTTTCATTAGTAATAAAACTTTTGTTGTATTATTGGGAATTTTAAAAAAGTTTAAAAAATTAATTTAAAAAAACTACGGCTTTGCATTTTTTTTTATCAAATTCGTGGGTAAATTCTAATTTTGAGATGAAGTCAGGATTTCAGATCTGAATATTTTTGAGTATATGAGATGAATGAATGAAATAAAAAATAGTGAGAATTTTTTATAGAAATCATTATTTTCACAAATGGGCCATTTTCGAGCGATATTCGGCTAGGGTTAACGATTTCCAAAAAAGAAATAGCTTTCTTCCGTTTGGACTCATTTGCAATAAAATTGGGAGATGTAATGACAAATATCTATTTTTAAGGGACACCCTAACATACATGGTATTAAAATTTTAACTTACATTCTTACATATTGCGGTTTCATAAAAATATAATTACTATAATGATTGCCATACAAATAAGTGACAAACTAATCCTCATTCATTCAAATTTCGATTTGTTTGGATTTCATTGAAAGTGAGCACATCCGCATTCAAAGTTCCTATGATATATATTTTCCCGATATTCGGTGTTGTTTGCATTTTACCGCATCTTATAAATTTCGACATTTTAAGCAAAACCAAGAAAACTGAGTTATGTTTAAAGTGCTCTAACTTTATAAATTTTGATCCGATCTTAACAATCTTATTAATCATATGTAAGATCGGATCTTCGACTTTAACACATATTTATACAGTCACCATCCATATGCAAAAACGCGGTGTGGTAAAGTTCGAATATGACAAAAAAAAACGTGTTTATGACATTTTTATGTTAGAATGTCTCGAAAACTTGATGCCTTGGACGAATTTTTGAATGCAGGTACGTATTCAGAGCACCAAAATCTATTAAAAAAACTTTTCTCTGGACTGTGGGTAGCGAGTTCTGCGAAATTTAGAAAACAAAATAATATGAGAATTTCTTATTAAAATCTAAATAGTTTTCGAATCCACTCTGAATTTTTGATATGTTGTACAAGACAATATGATCTCTCACAACAAATTTAAGGAAAATCAAAGTATTAATTTTTGAAATATTCAAGAAGAAATTGAGTTTTTGTACTTTCGCAAACTTTCTTTAAAGAGGTAGTATGATTTTCTAACAAACATCTAAAAGTAGAAGATCCAAGCTTTCATATAGGATAATAAAGGGTCCGCCAAATAACTTTTTTTTTTTGAAAATGCTATACAAAAAAAGTACTGAATATTTTCTCAAATTTCTTTTTTTATTTGAAAGTACAATCCTTCCGGTTAATAATGGAAAATAATTTCATTCAAATGGCTGCCTCGGCTGGCCATGCAGTAGCCTACACGATTGGTCCAATTTTTAAGCACATTATCGATTGTGTGCAGCTGTATTTCCTCCTCTTCAATTTTTGTGAACAAAAATTCGTTCTACATGGTCCGATAACGATCGCCATTGACTGTAACGGCCGCTCCTTGCTCATTTTCGAAGAAAAAATGGCCCAATTATGCCTCTGGACCAAAATCCGCACCAAACAGTGACTCGTTTTGGGTGTATCGGCACACATTCTGCAACATTACCATTGATTTTCAAAGTAATGTCGCAATATTTCCCAGGGTTGTTCAAGCGTTTACACAACCATATTCGTTCAGCGGAAGGATAAAACTAATTATCTGTCAAATCAGACATGAGCTAAGTGTTACCATTCACGAAATAAGCACTAGTTGAAAAAAAAAAAGTTAGATGGCGGACCCTTTATTTGTAAAAACTGAATAAAAACTTAAAATATTAGAGCAGTTTAAACATGAGGTACTTCTCTCAGATTTGATTAAAATATCGAACTTTGCGCCGCTATTCAATGCGAACTGCACCGAATTTATAAAAACTTAATACCGAACATATATCATAATAACGTTGAATATCGATGTGGTTGGGGGAAATTTTTAATTTATAAGTAATTGGGAATGGAAAATTTGTTTTTAAAAAATCTTTTTTCTGCATTTACATATTTATCTTCTAATAAATATTACCCTAATGCGATAACAAAAAAATATTCATATTCCTGCACTAAAGATTACAATTTGCTTAGAATTTAAGATAACAAAAAATTTTAAATATTTTTATTAGATGTTTTTTTTTTTTGTTTCGCATAAATATTTACAATCATATGTACAATTTCGCATACAAGGATTCTATGTATTTAGAACATACAAAATTTGTTTTTGCAGATTATTGTAATTTTTAAATAGGCCTTCATACACTGTTTAGTCTGTGATTCTGTATCTGGTCTCAGTCTATTTATAGTATAGTAGAGTTTTTATATTAAAGGATTTACAATTTGGATCTTTGCCAAATTTAGTTTACATACAACACAACTAAATCGTATACTTGGAATTGAAATGGATTTACATAAAGATAGTAGAATGAATATTTTAAGTTATGGGATTTGTTTTTATTATTGGTCGATTGGTTGAATTAGAGATTTAAACAGATGGTGGTTTTACTAATATATTGTTAGGGGTAAAAGAAAATTGTTGGCCTTGGAATTTTGGCAACACAGGTAAAAAAATACACTAAGGCTATTAAGTAGGTAAAGACGACAGTAATTGTAGTCAAAAATAAATGAAATTTCACTTGAAGAACGGACAACTAACATGTCATTAAATTCAACTAAAATTTGTCATTTGTTTGAACTGTTCAAAAAATTACTAACAATTGTGGTTAAAATGAACCACATATGTTAATAAAAAATAAATAAACATGATTTTTTTTTTGTTTTTTTTTTAAATAACAAAAAACGACTGTAAAATCATAAAACAGTCATTTGATGTGGTTTGTTTTTTTGAAATGAATTACAAGGTTAGTTCTACAAATGACTGACATTTATATTAAAAATAAAGAAACTGTATTACAACCCAAATTTTTAAAGCAGAAGTTCCCTGAGTGTAGTTATATCTAGTCATATATAATATGATTTAGTCATATTTTTTTTTGAATGAAGTCACATTCGTGTGATAATTTTTATTGAGAGCATTTTTTATACGGCACTTGATATTATTATATGTCTCCAATTCTTAATTATAAGCCATATAATAATAATACATAGATTTGTAGTGATCGATATGAGTATATATGGCCCCATTCTAAAGCTATGTACAGACGGTTGTCAGATCTTACAATATTGTCAGAAAAATGTTCAGAAAATGTCTAACAACAGTGTGAACTTACAACTTTTGTCTTGCAACATTGTCAGAAAAAGCATTGTCTGTTCGTTGTAAGATATTGTCAGACATCTGACATTCGGCACCTTACGTTGCCATTGTCAGATAATTGCAAGACATTGCAACCAATTTTTTATTGGCAGATGTGTTTAAATTAATGCATCTGACAATGGCAGTATTGTCACAGAAATGTTTCTATAGGCGGCACTGGAAATAATGAAAAAAACAAAAGTTCATATTAATAATATTAAAAATATTAAAAATCAAAAGTAAAACGAAATCGGAAATCAAATTAAATTAAAAAATGGATTGCGACATATCCATTAATGAAACCTGCGTCATAGATTGCAGCTATGAGCCAACTGACTCGATGTTTCGTACCCAGTCGTCAAGAGGCTCCTAGTTGCCAACAGGATCTAAAGCCGGGAAAAAAACCAACACCCAAACAAAGATCCTACCGCAAAAAGGTGGAATCCGTGTGGTCACACGAAAGTATTATCAAACTTATCGAGGAAGTTGAGGTACGGCGAAGTTTATGGGATGCTGGTTGCGCTGAGTATAAACTTCCCAAGATGTATTACGGTAAGAGTTCGCAGATGCCATCCAGATAAGTGTGAACGATTGCAAAGGAAAATGGGCAAATCTCTGCACCTCTTTCAACTGCAATTTGCAAAAATATTTTGTCTTCATCCTCGCTACTTTCTAATACATATGCAGCTAAATTCGTTGCAATTGCTTTTTTTGTTCCATGACAATTAATATTATTACTTTTTCAATTTAATTAAACACACAACTGACAATTAATAATTTCTTTCAAATGCTTTGACAGTTCTGGCAATGTCTAACAACAGATCTGGCAATTTTTTGCAATACAAGAATCTGACAACCGTGTGAACTGACAATTTTTGTTGGCAGATAAATTTATTGTTTTTCACAGAAAGAATTGTTCATTTAAATTTATTTGAATTATTTTGATTGCTGCTGAAGTCATTTTTGTGCTGTGCTTTATTAGTACACTCAAAAAAAAAGTCTGTTAAGTTAGCTACTTTTTTGCTGGAAAGATGCTTGCAAAAAAATTACTAATATCAGCAAAAATTTTTGCTAAATTCAGCAACATTTTTGCTATTCCTGTTGTTACAAATGACTTGCACCTTTTTCCACGACTCCATATTGCTTGCCATACCAGGAACTTTTTAGGAAATTTTTTATCGTGAGGACCCCGTTTTCTTCCTCAGCCAGATTTTATCACAATGGTCAAGTCTCCCTCAAGCCGTTGCATTACTTTTAAAATAGTCGAATGATTAACTTTTGATTCCTTGGCTAATTTTTTATATTTCGAAGACATATTTTTGTGAAATATTTAATTATTTTCAACACGAACTAAGTTTTCATCACTCATTTTGTGATTAATTTATTTACTGACATATTTTTAAAAGCTATTATGATTAAAAGCTTATGATAAAATTTAAAAGGGAAATGGTATAATAAAATTTTTGCGAACGCACACTTTATGACGTAAGTTACACTGTATTCTATTGTCGAACAAAAAACATTAACACTTTAAAGATTTTTTAAACAAAACTATGCATAGATGTATTATTACACAAATATTGTGTACATTTTTATATTAAAAAAGTTTTGAAAATAAAAATAAAATAATAAACTATAGTTTTTATTTTTACACATTTTTTGTGTAAATTTGTAATTAAGTTTAAACAATTTGTATGTACATTTTTACTTATTCCCTTTATCACACTCAGATTTAATAACATATTTAGAAACATTGAAAAAATATACTCACCGTGAAAACTTAAATGAATCAAATAAGTGGTAAGCTTTTAAATCAGTTTGGTAAATCTAGAAGTATTTAAAAATAATATCAACATTTTTAAACAATTTTTTTAATTTTCAATAAATTGTACTCTAGATACCAATTAAATAGCTTTTTTTGTGCAAAATTCCAACCTTTTGCACTCGTCCTTTTCCAAGAGTTGAATAAATGTTATATATTGAAAATTATACACTGAGAGAACTATCTTCTCTTCAGCAATGAATTTCTTCAGGGCTTTAATGAAAATTGTCACTGGAACTCTTATATTGAAACTTTTCATAGAATCTACGAAACAGGTTCTATTAAAGTCAATATTTATGAACTGTTTGTAGAATTAATGAAACTCTTCATAAAACTAATGAATCATTCCGACAATGAATCTATTATAGAATTTATGAAACAGTTTCAGTTTTTTTTATTATAAAGAAGTTTCTTGAATTAATAAAACTCTTCATAAATGTCTTTGAAAAATGCATTGGAACTAAGCCAATGAACCACAATTTCATAGAAGTCCAAAATTAATGCAAGGCTACATTGAAATAATAAATCACTTTATGAAATATGTTGAACACTTGAGAATTAAATCTGAAAACTTAAGTTTGAAATGTATGAAAATGATAAATTTTTTGAAAAAATATAAAAAAACTATTTCTTTGAAATAATTTCATAGTTCTAAAGAGCTATACATCTTGTTTTTTACACAAAACAAGTGTGAAAATAAAAAGAAGAAAAAACAAAAAGCGTGTATTATATATTTAACAAAGGTAGAGGGTGCACATAACAAACAAGTTTTCGATATATTTTTGATCAATGGTGATAATCTTTAACTTCGAGCCCATATATTAGTTCTCATTTAGTGAGAAATCTAGTTTATATGAATATTTTATGTTTTGCATGGGATTGTCACTTCTTTCAAAACGTGTTCTGATGATGGGAACCTAGAAAATTCCCGAAATAGATCTATTAAAACATTCCTGAAAGTGGTCAATTAATAAATTTGAAATTGTGGTGCGTTGTGGTGTAATGGTTAGCGCGTTGGACTGTTACACAGATGGTCCCGGGTTCGATTCCCGGTGACGACAACATTAATTTAAAAAAAATAATATGTATGAGTTTTCTATCACTTATATGTATCGCTGCGCCTTCGGTGTTCCCATAGCACTTAACCCCACCGAAGTAAAATAATGAATCAGGGCTATGAAACAAAAAGCTTCAAAAAATTCGCCAACTCTACATCAGGAGCAACAACTGTTCTAAGACTTATCATCTCGCGCAATTACAGTGTTGGCATGTTTGAAGCCCTTCATCTTTCACCACCTTTTATCTCTCCACTATCCTCTTTTCAAAGAAAGCAACACAGTAATTTAATAGGAAGAATTACCTGAGTGTTGCTTCTCTTTTTAAAAAAAAAATTCTAAAGAAAATGTTCATTATATTTATGAAGAGATAATTTATGAAATCGAAGGAATTGTTTTATGAAACTATGAAATTTTATGAAAAATTTCATGATATTAATACAGTTTCGTGGATATAATAAAATTCTCCATTGAATCTACGAAAATAATTCTATGAAATTATTTCATTAATATCACGAAGCATTATTCTTTCAGTGTATAAAAGTCCAACTTTTGGCTCAGTTATTTTTGTATATAAAATTAAGGGCCAACGATTGAGTTTTTTTGTGTAACATTTTATTTGTTGATAAGTTAAGATTATTATAGATTAGAAAATATCAGAAAAGGCCAACTTTTAACACGTAATTTTTTTATGCATACAATTTAGAAACTAAAAGGTTGGTAATTTCTGGTATTTTCCAGACTGTACTATTTAATAAATCAATTGAACAATATGCCGATTGGCCCTTAAAAGCTCAACCTTTGGGCACCCTTTTGATACTGTCTGATGAATATTTTAATTATTAAAATTAAACTTAAACTACTTAAACTTTGAAAAAACTCATCCAATATGCTTAACTTGACATTTAAGTGTTAATTATTTCCAGAAAAATACGTAAAACTCTTAAACGATATAAAGAACACTGAAAACAAAGAAACATTTCCGTTTTTTTTTTTTTGGAGGGAGAGGAATGAACATACACGTTCACAAAAATATTATATAAAATAATAAAGTAAACTTGTAATTAAAAATCTAGCATGACGTCTTCTTTGTTCGTTTTCATTTAACTAGTTTTTCTCTCCTTTTAATTAAGGATTTAACAATACAAATTTACAAAAATCCTCTTAATTGGTAAAACAATATAATCAAAAAAAAAAAAAAAAAAAAGGAAAAACCATTGGGGTTCGAGGTAAAATGCATTTATTTACTTATATAATTGTTATTATGTCCATTGTATTTCTTGTCAAAACTCTTTTATTGATTAATACAAAATCAACGATAACAACACTCATAGAAATAAACCGATACAAATAGCAGAAAAATACTTTTAAAAATTTGTTAAAAATGACGTTGCAGAAGAAACTCCTAAAATCAGCAGATTTTTTTGCTGAATATTAAGATAATAAGAACAGTAAAAATAAACTGGCTAACTTTACAAAATCTTTGTTATAATCGAGCTGAACTTTAGTTAAATGAAAATAGTAATTTACTCTGCTAAAATTGGCAAAAACTTATACTAAATATTTGTAGTCTAAAAACAGCAAACAAAAACTGTCATATCCACAAAATGTTTGATTTATATATTAGGGTGTACCTTAAAAATAAATTTGTCATTACATCCCCCAGTTTTATTACAAATGGTTCCAAATGAAAGAAATGATTTTTTTTTTTTTTTGGAAAATGGTAACGCGTGCAAGACGGCCGAAAATGGCCCCGAATTAAGTTTCATGATTCTTTTTTTGTATATATAGGTTAGGTTAGGTCGAAAAGAGGATTCGGAGAAGGGAAATACTTCCCTAAACCGAATCAAGTCCCTGAGGACTTACACTTAAGCCAGAATGTCGGCTTGTTGTGCGCTCTAAACAATCGGTTCTATGTCCTATGTCACCTTACTATCCCAGGAACTCCGTCGCACTGACGAAATTCCTCAACTTCTTCCATCCTATGCCCCTAAGATCCCCCAATGTGGATATTGGGTCACTGGATAGTATTTCGACCCGGATCCCGGCAAATGCCGGGCATTCACAGAGATAGTGTTCCAAGGTCTTCTCGTCTTCCCCACAGGCACTGCACACTTCTGAGTCCGCCCCTACCAATACGGTGGAGATGGGCCCTAAGTGTCGAGTGTCCCGAGAGGATTTCCATCAAAAGACTCAGTTCCTTCCTACTGAGATTCAGAATTTCCCTTGTCTTGTCCTTGTCCGGGTTGCCCCAGAGAATATTTGTAGTCCTGCCAACACCCGCATTTTCCCAGATGGTCCTATGCATGGTGTCAGCCCAGTCCACCAGCTCCGCCTTGAGAGCTCGAAAAGGTTTAGCGTTCTCCAAAGTGACTAATTCCAGGGAAGATGCTCCCCTAGCCAAATCATTAGCCACTTCGTTCCCCGCTATACTACAGTGTCCCGGCACCCATATAATCTCAATGCGTCCCCGTGAAGAGAAATCGTTAATTTCCCCTTTACACCTGAGTATCGTCATTGATCGCACAGAGTCCGTAGATAAAGCCCGGATAGCCGCTTGGATATCCGTGAAAATCACAATATCACCGGTCAATCCCATGATATTCACCTGCTTAATGCACTCCGTAATCGCGGTGACCTCCGCCTGTAGTACGGTGTTGTGGTCAGGAAGACGGAAGCATTTGCGTACATTGAAGTCAGCGTTACAGAAGCCCAGACCCGTTTTCCCATCCAGTTTTGACCCATCCGTGTAAAAGTGGATCCCCGGTTGGTTCCTCAAGAAGGTCCCATTTAACCATGGTTGCCTGTCCGGGATTAACGTGTCACAGAGCGTCGTGACAGACCTCTCTGAAATCCTGTCGCAGTCCCATTCTGGGACCCAATATCCTGGCAATTGGTCCAAAAAGGTACGGTGCCCGGTAATATGGCCATTATTGTCCCATTCCCCGGTAGCCCTCAGCCGCATCATAGTTAATGCGGCCTCGTACTTCACCTGTACATCAATTGGGCGAATTGCCAGAATAGTCTCGACAGCCTTAGTAGATGTGGTTTGTATATATATAACTACAGTCTTATAAAATTCAAGTGTGCGCCCCCGTAGGCTAGTTGGTAGCGTGCTGGCTTATCAGTGCTGGAGTCGTTGGTTCGATTCCCACCAGAGGCTCTGGTCTGTTTTCGCTCGGTTAGGTTAATAGTATATAATTTGTAATTATATGATTATTAATTAATAAAATAAAAAAAAAATTAAATAAAAAATAAAATTCAAGTGTTATTTTCCCGAAAATTAAGAAAGGTGTTATTCTGTAAATTTCCTAGTGGGTATTATTAACACTATATGGATCAAGTTACATAAAATAATTGTTTTGTATCAATTTGAAGTTTTTTTTTATCAATTTAAAAACTTTACAATCTTGTAGTCATAATTAAAATTAAGTTTCATGTGACTTTTTTGTCCCCAGGCAAATAAGAGTTACCATTTTTTAACAGTAAAGATAATTATAGAAGTAATAAATTTAAGAGTTTTTTTATATGAAAATCATGCTAACTTTGATGAAAACATTAAAGTTTTGTTAAATTTTACACAAAAAAGCAATTTTATAGATGTCCTACTCCAAATAAAAACTCCAATTATCATTTTTCCAATTTATTTTTCTTATCTTTAATAACAACTATTATAAAGGGTCCGCCAAATAACTTTTTTTTTTTGAACTCCTGAACCAATTGGACTTTGTATGGCGTCATACCAAGGTCTTTATGCAAAATTCGTCTCAATGATGTCTCCGAAATGTTCAATTGTTGAGAACGACGGTGAATTGATGTTGATGGCGCTTCACGCACACTTTCTGCCACAGCAGCAATATTCTCGGGTGTACGCACTGTTTTTGGCTTTTCACGCTTTGGTCTATCGATGAGGATGTCAGTTTCTTTCACTTTTTTTCACAAGATAACGAACATACGGACCATATTCGTTCAGCGGAAGGATAAAACTAATTATCTGTCAAATCAGACATGAGCTAAGTGTTACCATTCACGAAATAAGCACTAGTTGAAAAAAAAACGTTAGATGGCGGACCCTTTATTATAAAACTAACAATCCACATCTTCAAATAAGGGATTTTAAGAAATCTTTAAAATTATTTAACAAAAAAAGACGTTTTTTGCATTTTTATCATATCTGTGGGTCATTTTGGATGCCAGTCTAAAGTCTGTTAATGATATCTAATGAAGTCAGAACTCAGAATCTCTATATTTATGATAATTTCACCGTTTTTTTTCTATATTTGCCTTTAATTTAGTAAAATGCATATAACAGTATATTTTGCTAAAATCGACTGAAATGTTTGCTAAAAAGTTTCAGAAGGACATATTTTTATTAGCATTAAAAAAATCAAAAAATACTTCAAAATTTGGACATTTTTTCTTTTAGAATTTTTTCTACTGCCTACTAATATTTAACAAATTTTTTTTGCTGATTTCAGAAGAGCAAATTTTTATTCGCCCTAAAAAATTCTAAAAAAAACGTTGAAAATTTTACGTTTTTTTAGAAATTTTTTGCTACTATATTTAGCAAATTCTTTGCTAATTATTTTGTTACTTTCAATTAACTAAAATTAGCTGAAATATAACTAAAGATATGTAGATTCAACATATGCATTTTTTTCTATTCTTACACACATTCTATTAGCTATATGAAAACTGAAATTCAGTTACTACCACTCAAAGTCGATTATTACGAATTTCAGTCAGTTGGCACAACTTAACATTCGTTTTCACAACAAAGTTCGGTTAATTCAATTGAATTTTAGTTGCAACTATAAAAATATTCAGAAATCTAATGTAAATATTGTTGTACTAACTGAATTTATAAGTTTGTTACCATTAAAGTACACTTTTCAATTCGGCTGGCACTTTATTTCTCTGTGTGTATCTTACTAACCTAGCAAAACAAGACACCTTACATCACTGATGAATTTTACATTAAGTGAGCCTAAAAGTAATGGGTGGACTCTATACCTAGTAGAAAAGTAACTGGTTGCTTATATGATTAAAGGGCTCGGAAAAGTAATGTGTTTATCAATAGATTTTCATAAAATAAAATTATTACTTATATTATTTTTTAATTAAATAAATAACGTTTTCGCTTTGAGATTCGAACCTGGGGTCTATGGTTGTTAGGCGAGAACTCTATCAACTGAGCTATCGTCGCTTATAATAACATATTATTAAAATGTAATGAATTGTTGTGCTTCGAGTTTTCGTTTGTGATGTTAAAAATATATACATTACCCCCCATGCTTACAAAAATCCATAAAGTAATGTGTCTTTAAATAGATTTTCAAAAAGATATTTTAATTATTACTTTACGTTTATATTTTATGCGTTATGTAACTGATGAATCATTATTGTATGTTTTTAAACAATGTAAAATGTAATGCTGTATGATTACAAGTTAACCTTTTAGTGTCCAATTATTGGTAACAAATTACTTTATGTTTCAAACTAATATTGAAGGTAAGGAGTACACATTACAATGTAATGCATTATGTAACCGACTATTGGTAACTTATTACTTTTCGAAATAATACTGAAGGTATATATTTATATATATTAAAAAGTAATGCATTATATAACCGATTATCGATAACTCATTACTTTTTTTCTTTTCTCAACTTTTCTTTTTTTTTTATTATAAAAACATTTTAATTTCTTCTATAATCAACATCAGATGGTTAAAAAACACTACTTCGGTCCATTAAAAAATTTACTTTTTGCCAGTAGTGGCAGCTTGGACAGCAATTTCATCTTCTTTTGCGTGTATGTTGATGAGTTCTTGCTTTTTGTTGGCAATGCGCTCTTCACGGCGCTTACGGCACTCGTGTACCTTTTGTCTTCTGACTTTAGCTTGGTCAGACAACATTTTTTTGTTGGAAAATATTGATATAGGTAAGGGGTATACACTACAAGGTAATGCATTTTATCGCACCCGTTACCAAAGTTTTCCTGGGAATATTTTCCATAAAAGTCTTCTAGTTTTAGCAGCTTTTTCTGCAACGTCATTTTAACTATTTTTTAGTAAAGGGTCCGCCAAATAACTTTTTTTTTTTGAACTCCTGAACCTCCTGAATTGGCTCTGTATGGCGTCATACCAAGGTCTTTATGCAAAATTCGTCTCAATGATGTCTCCGAAATGTTCAATTGTTGAGAACGACGGTGAATTGATGTTGATGGCGCTTCACGCACACTTTCTGCCACAGCAGCAATATTCTCGGGTGTACGCACTGTTTTTTGCTTTTCACGCTTTGGTTTATCGATGAGGATGCCAGTTTCTTTCACTTTTTTCACAAGATAACGAAACATACGGACCATATTCGTTCAGCGGAAGGATAAAACTAATTATCTGTCAAATCAGACATGAGCTAAGTGTTACCATTCGCGAAATAAGCACTAGTTGAAAAAAAACATTAGATGGCGGACCTTTTAGTTTTAGCAAAAAAGGTTACTATTTTTTTTCGATTGGTGTATGTTTAAAAAAATTCAGAAAAATATATTAAACTATTACAGTTATTTTTTATTATGTTGTTAATTGCAACATGTCATGTCCAACAAATATGAGCTACAAAAAATGTCGCACATAGTAGCGCATACAAATGGCAATTGTTTTAAAAAACTCAAAAAGTTATTAAGGGTATTCATGTCAGAACTGTTAATCTTGAAATAATGCAAAAGTGTAATATTTTTCAAAAAACACAACAACAAATATAAAGAGAATAATTTGCCACAAATGTTGTAAAATTATAAAAATTACTCAAAACATATGTTTTTTGTAATTTTTTAATTTATAATATTGACATATTTTGCAAATAGTTCTAAAAAATGCAACTCTAAATAAAAAAGTGCATATAAATATTACGCAAAAAATTAATTCTAATACTACAAATATTAAAAAAAAATGTAAATACAAAGAAAAGCACATCCAAAAAGCGTACCAATGCTGAAATACTCTGATAACTCTTATTTTTTTTTTTTTTAATAATCGGGTTTTTTGAGGTAGGACAAAATATGGCTTTTCATAAAAATCTAATATGGGCTTATCTAAGTATTCTTCAGCTCAAATCTATTATAAACATTTTTTGAAGAAACAAATGTAGATCATATCTCGGATATTGTGAAATAGATCTTAAGACTTGATTTGGAAATGAAGAAAAGTGGAGATCTAACACAGATGCTAGCATTCTAGCAATCATAACTGATACGCGCTCACGTAAGCAATAGTGTAATTTCGCCATTTTAGCAAGATGACAATTTTTGAGATGAATACCCTTATTGTTTTTTTAGCAGTTGTTATTGCAGTTGCTGTTCATGTTTTTTACCCCGTCAATTTACCAACGACTACAACAACATCGGCCTCTGATATCACGTAAAACAAATGTATTGTGATTTGTAACAAAACGATTACACAAATGTCACCTGGGGGTCATGGTTGTTGCCATTCGGTTACATACATAAGTAGTTTATGTTTGTAGTAATTTTAACAGTGTGCAACAAAATTGTAACATACACATAAGAATAATTAAAAATTGCAAACTGTGAAATAACGTCATTTTATACAAGGTCAGGCGAAAATTGTAAATGCAGACAATGGAGGGCGGACATTTGATCCTAGTGCGATGATTCGTATTTTTTCATCAAAAATAGTGGGCGTTGTGGTGTTATGGTTAGCGCTTTGGACTGTTACACAGATGGTCCCGGGTTCGATTCCCGGTGACGACAACATCAATTTAGAAAAAAATAATATGTATGATTTTTCTATCACTTATATGTATCGCTGCGCCCACCTTCGGTGTTCCCATAGCACTTAACCCCACCGAAGTAAAATAATGAATCAGGGCTATGAAACAAAAAGTTTCAATAAATTCGCCAACTCTACATCAGATGGCGAGCAAACAACTGTTCTAAGACTTATCTACTCTACAGTGTTGCCATGTTTGAAGCCCTTCATCTTTCACCACCTTTCATCTCTCCACTATCCCCTTTCCAAAGAAAGCAACACATTAATTAATAGGAGGAATTTCCGGAGAGTTGCTTCTCTTTAAAAAAAAAACACAAAATAGAAAACTTTCGGCTTTTTAATGTTTTTAAATAATTTTCGAAAAAGGATCAATCGAAAAATTTAAAAACATTAATTTTTCCAAATAAGTATTTGGCACGTATGGAAAACATTTTTCCAAGGTCATACACCCTGACAAAAAGATTCGTATTACTTCCTTAAAAACTTTTTAGTTATAGAGTTTCCAAAAGAAAACATTAAAATTAATCATTTTATTGACTTCAGGGAAAGCTTACTGCATATCGTCACCCAAAATCCAAAGACTGTAACAACACTTTTTAGTTTTTTTTTACAGGAAAAACCAATAAACATTATAAATAAAAAACTACCTGAAGTTTATTATCCAAATATAAGTTAATGCAAACAGGCACCAAGAACCGAAACGCCAACGTATATCCAACGTACTATATTGTAATATCTGCGACAGAAAAGAGCTATGCCAGTAATATCACCTTTTGGATGTTTCAAAACAGGTTTCTTTGCAATGTTTTGTCGATAAGACAGTTGAATGATTGGGAGAACTACAAATTGACTTACTGAAACAAACTAAAACCTACTGGAACAAACAAAAGTTTACTGATACTAATGCTGATAACTCCGACCAACACCTTTTTTGCAGTATGTCTGGTGACTTTACAACTTGAATCCAATAATGTCCTTGTAGGGAAAAATACACGCCATTCGTCAATCCGATTCTGCTGGTCTATTACAAATCTTTTTGAAAAAGAAAGAAAATCTTTAATAAAGCAAGAAATTTCAATTGTTGACAATCAGCTTTCTGCTTTCAGTTTTTTGTAGAAAAATTAATAAAAAAAATTTAAAAAATTACAGAAATCGATATCTGACAAATTTCAAAACTCTTAAAAATGTGTGTCACTTCGTTGGAATAATTAACACAGTTATCATAAAAATATTTGTATATGTTTGCTACACATAATAAACACTATAAATATACAAATATTTGTTTGTACCCGAGGGCGGATCAATAAGTCCGTGACTTTTCGAACTTCCCTCGTAGTGTATGCAATGCAATACTGCTCCCATCAAGTACCACCTGTTAGTAGACTACTGTCAAGTAGTCTATTAACGTCATTTACTTTGCGTTTAACAAGCTGTTCAAAACATACAACCTCGTGAATTTTTTTAAAAATGAAAAAAAGTGAATTTCGAGTGCACATTAAACATTATTTTTTTGTGAAAAAACCGTCAATCAAACCAAGGAAAAGCTTGATAAATACTATGTGGACTCTGCATCATCGATTTCAATGGTCAAAATGTCTTTTACTGACTTTCGTTGTGGTCGCACAAGTACAAGTGACGCTGAACATTTAGACGGCCAATTGAGGTCAATACACCCGAAAATATCGGAAAAATCCACGATATGGTGTTGGCCGATCGAAGAGTAAAAATGCGTGAGATTATTGATGCCATAGGCATTTCATATGGCAGTGTGGTTTCGATTTTAAATGATCAGTTGGGTTTTAAGAAATCTGTCTGCAAGATGGGTGCCGCGTTTGCTCTCAATTGACCATAAACGTAATCGTGGCCAATAAGGATAATCCACATCGATTACCTTCAAAAGGATAAAACAATAAACGGCGAATATTATACCAACTTATTGGACCGATTTAACGAGGATTAAAAAAAAACTATCTCATATGGCCAAGAAATGACTTTTTTATGGACCTCGAAAAATCCTATTTTTTGGAAGGGATACAAAAATTGGAGAAACGTTGGACTAAGTGTATTGAGCTAAAAGGAGATTGTGTTGAAAAATATTTTTTTTTTTGCAAAAAAAAACTGTGTTCATTCAAAAAGTCACGGACTTATTGATCCGCCCTCGTATGTTTGCATATTAACTACTAGATGTAAATAAATAGGATATTGATACAAATAACAGTGTAAACTGCCTAAAAATACTGACAAGTCAGGTAATATAAATTTATACATTAGCGTGTCCCTTAAAAATAGATTTTTCATTACACCCCCCAGGTTTACTGCAAATGGTTCCTAACAAAAGAAATCAATTTTTTATTTTTTTTGGAAAATGTTAACCCGTGCCGAGTTTTGGCTGGAAATGGCCCATTTTTGAAAAAAGTGTATAATTAAAAATTGGTAAAATTCGTAATTTTGATAAATTTAGTAGATTATTTCAGATTATTCCTTTAATAAACTCAAAATTATAAAAAATTATTTTAATCAAACTCAAGTGACATTTTTCCTAAAATTATGCAAAATATGATGAAAACAATCAAATTTTGTGAAATTTTTCAACAAATTATCAATTTTCATAAAATGTCCTGGAAAACAGTCGCTCCACTCACAAACACGAACTATAATTTTTTCATTTAGAAATCAGACATATACTAGTTTCTACCTTTTTTAATGGACAGGCGTCATCAGTGATTTTCCATTTAAATTGTATTAATACTTGTGTCTTATAATTGTCGAATTGTCTCTAAATGATACATTTTTTAACAACCTGCCGGCTGTAAGAAGCAAACCTGCGCTTCTCTCTACATTACAAACGTAACAATGCCAAGTCATGACCGTTTAGCGATCACACCTAAGTATGGTCTCGAATGTAATGCAACTTAATTGCAGTTTTTCTTTCCTATTAGCTTTCTGTTATTGCATATTATACTCAGAAGTGACAAACACTAACAAACACAAATATTCTATTTTTAGATTTTTGTTTATTTTTCTAATCTTCTACGTCTCTATTTCGCAACATTACCAGCTTGGCGTATGATTTTTACGTTTAGTGTAGCCAACTTTACTTTGATGTTGAGACATCGCCAGCGCAAATTTTGAAATGTATTTTATTACAGTGTTATTTTAACGTCGTATGGACAATCGCAATTAATTTTTAATTAATATGCATTAGACAAATTTAATTTTGAATGGTTGTGGTTATTTTTGTCTTTTATTACGGAGCACGGTTATAACGAACTCGTAGGGACGTGACAATTTAGGTCGTTATAAGCGAAGTTCGGCATTTTCAAAAATTAATTTTGTATGAAATATGTTAGTAAATGCGTTGGGACCAGAAAAAATCGTTCATTATAAGAAAAGTTCGTTATAACCATTGTTCGTTATCACCATGTTTCACTGTTTTATATGAAATAGCAATCGATATTTTCAAATTATTGATTTTAAAAAATCTTTAAAATTAATTCAAAAACGCGCTTGTTAATTTTTATAAATATGTGCGTCATTTTGAGTCCAGGTTAAAGTGTGTTAACGATATCCGATGAAGTCAGAATTCGACATCTGAATAATTTTGAGTACCTATATTAATTTGATAAATGAAATAAAATAATTTATTTTTAAAAATTTTAAATTTTGGGAATTCTAAATAAAAAAAGCCATTTTTTTTCAAAAATAGGACATTTTAACATTTTCCAAAAAAAAAAAAACAATTTCTTCCATTTTGATCCATTTGCAATAAAATTGAGGTTATAATGACAAATATATTTTTAAGGGACACTCTACTGTATATACATACACTTAAAATATTATTAAAATACTTTATTTTTAATTTTTGAAAATAAAATTTGTTTGTTAGCAAACATTTGAAGAACTTCAAACACACACACAAAATCCATTCAGAAAAGTTGTGTTTGTTGTGTGCGTTAACATTAATCAGCTAATATATACGAAAAACTGAAACAATTTCAGCTAAATAGACAAACATTTATTTTTAACGAATCTTTAGGTCAAACTTACACATTTGTTTTTAACTGAATATTCATTTGTTCTTACTGATTTGTCAGTTGTTAAAACAACAACAAAAATAAAATATTGAAGGTAAATAGATAGTTATCGAATGAAGTTTCAGTTCTTTTAAATTTTACTTAATTTTAACTTTTAAATTTTTTTAAGTGTATGTATATTTATTGTGTTAAAATATTGCATGTTATAGTCATATTTGTGTAGATTTATTTTTTTACTAAATATATTAAAAAATATACAATAAAATAAATATGTTTTGTGTTCATAAAAGCAATAAAATGTGTCAATGTTGTTTTTTTTTTTTTAATGTTTTGTAAATACTCGAAAATATATTTAATCAAACACATATTACGTGTCTTTTTATGATGTCAAATTGTAAAAAATATACACAAAGTGAATTGTATGTTAAAATGTTATTTTGTATGCCATGATATTGTAGTTTTTGAGCTTCGCCCTACAAACGTCATTGACTGACATATTTGTTTGATGTTTTTGTCATTTATCTAAAAAAACACCAATCTACCCGACAACATCATGTATGGCGATTTCCATGGCAAATGACCCCTTGTGGGAAAATGTTTACACAGAAAAAACTAAAAACGGGTTTGAACTAAAAAATTTATTGAATCAATTAATTTTTTAATTGATTTTGCAACTATTACGGCAATTAAATTAAACTCAATTAAAACTTGTATTGAAAATTAAAAAAGAAAAAAACTAAAAAAAAAAAAAATTATACTCACAAAAAAAGTGTGTGAACGATGAGTTGGTATGTCGGTTTTTCTTAATGCTGCGTCTGTTTGTATGTTTGTGTGTGTGTTAGTTTTGTTTGTAAACTTCAAATGCATTTGGTATTTTATACTGAAATTTTCTAAAATAAAATATGTATTTATATATTTAAAAGTCAATTGAAATATTAATTTATTTAGGGCCATTATTACATATTACAACGTGCCAATAGCTAAAGTTCTGGTGTTATCTGACAGATTATTAGTTTTTCGTTATTATAAGTATAATTTAAGCTAAAAGTGACCCATAAGCTAAAGGGAAGACATTGTTGCCTTTAACTTTAAACGTAAGGTTATGTGTTTAAAGTTACCACATTTTCTGCCCTATAAAGAAAAAGAAGAAAATACCGAATTTCACAACCGAATTTTACAAATTATTGTTTGTTTGTAAACAAATAAATAAAAGTACGTTGCCACTACGTATTTTTAATAAACCAATTCATAAACCAATAATCGGTTTTAGTTTGGTGCTGCCACATTATCAAAAATATTAATTTTATTTTATTGGGAAGTTGTAATAACGAAAAACATTATAGCTCACTTTATTACTCACTTTAGCTAAAGTTACCTATTACTAACATTTACTTTAAAGGCAAGTTGTAATAATGGCCCTTAATTAAATAAATTAAATATTTGTTTAGAAACAAATTTAATTCAAATTAAATATTTAATTAGATATTTTAGGTAGATAATTTTTTTCTGAGTATAGTATCAATGTCAAATTTATAAAGGGTCCGCCATCTAACGTTTTTTTTTTCAACTAGTGCCTATTTCGTGAATGGTAACACTTAGCTCATGTCTGATTTGACAGATAATTAGTTTTATCCTTCCGCTGAACGAATATGGTTGTGTATACGCTTGAACAACGCTGGGAAATATTGCGACATTACTTTGAAAATCATGGTAATGTTGCAGAATGTGTGCGAAAATTGCGTACGGATGGAAGAAGAGAAGCACCGTCAGCTCCGTATGCTCGTTATCTTGTGAACAAAAGTGAAAGAAACTGGCATCCTCATCGATAAACCAAAGCGTGAAAAGCCAAAAACAGTGCGTACACCCGAGAATATTGCTGCTGTGGCAGAAAGTGTGCGTGAAGCGCCATCAACATCAATTCACCGATAATGTGCTTAAAATTGGACCGATTGTGTAGGCTACTGCATGGCCAGCCGAGGCAGCCATTTGAATGAAATTATTTTTCTTTATTAACCGGAAGGATTGTTCTTTCAAATAAAAAAAGAAATTTGAGAAAATATTCAGCAGTTTTTTTTTTATAGCATTTTCAAAAAAAAAAAAAATTATTTGGCGGACCATTTAGTATTTGTTGACTGATATGATGAGAATAAAACTTTGAACAAGCTTTTTAATTTTTCCAAAAAAATGCGCGAAGTAGGCTTGTTTAAATATTGACAAATTTTGTAAAATTCAAATAGAAACTTGACTATATGAATATATTTTTTGACGTAAGATTTGAAAAAAAAATAAATAATTTTTGTAATAGAAAACTGAATTTATCCAAAAATCTTCCATTCATTTTTATTTATTTAGATGTTTTTCTATCAATTTAGAAAGTTTCAGCGTGTAACTCGTATTATTTTTGGAGAATATATTCGTGGAATATTGACCTCAATATATATTTAATAATTTCCATGTTAAGCTACATGACGTTTAAGGAATTTGTTTATATGTATTATTTATTGCTCATACGCTAAGTAGCATAAACATAGAAATTTTGAAATGTTTATGAAGGACATTATTCAACGAATATTAACTCCAAAACTAATACAAGTTATAAGATGAAATTTTAAATTTAAAATTCTTTTATAAATAAATAATAAAATAAACTAGTTTTGAGTTTTTTTTCTTAAATTTAATTTGTTTCTGAAATTCTTTATAAAAAAGATTTTTGATAAAGTCAAATTTCTAGCATTTGCCAAATTCTGTTAAATAATAAGGGAATGTATCCAAGTGTGGCCTGTTCCCTAAAGTGGGCCTTTCGCTTTTTTACGTGCTGTTGCATGAATATGTCAAAACTAGCAAACTATCATCGAGTTTAAATTATGCTATCACTTTTTTTTAAAAAGTTGCGACTTGAACGGGTTTCTTGGCATTATTGTGCCATTAAAAAAAACGCAGTGAATAAAACACAGTTTTAAAAGTTTTCTAAATCGGAATTTTGTAAACGGTAAGAATATTATTTATAATTTTAATTAAACTAATTGATTTCATAAACAAATATTTGAATAACTAAATTTTCATAATGTACCCTAAAGTACACCTTCGCTATGTTTTATTATTTTTTTTATTTGTTTCCAATATTTTGGCCTTTTTTTAAATGGTTAACCTATAAACTCAACTGTTTTTGTCTATATTGGCCAATTTGTGGAAAATATGCTTCACAAAAAAAAATTTCGTTTGTTTACCGCAATTAAAAAAGTTTGCGTTACATATGGTAACCCCTGAAGCAGCTTTAAACGACACATTAAATTTAAAAAAAAAAATTGATTTGAATACAAATTTTTTTGAATTGTACTTCGTTTTCTCAGATTTGTATTTGCTTTAAGAGAGTTTTTTATTTAGGTTCATTTTAGGGTACATGTTCCCTAATGTGGAATTTTTGAGTTGTTTCGAAAATAGTTTTATAACTTTTTTCAATAATTTGAAACAAGGAAATGATCTATAGCCGAAAAATGTCCAATGAGTTGGCCTATAAGCTGATGTATTTGGATTTGAAATATTCCACTTAGTTTTTTTTATATAGCCCAAATATCAAGTGTAGGACCACATTAGGATACATTCCCTTAATGAATAACATGGTAAAAATGAGAGCAATATATATCAATATTTCACCACGCCTTCTTTGCCCATTTTTTCTTAAAATTTTAAATTTTTTTTGCTGCGATAAACTTTTTCTTAGCTTGGAAAGCCACATATATATTTAGTTAGTATTTTTATCCTGATTGTGCCTTAATTTACAAAGAAAGAATGAAGAAAATTTTGTGCTTGTTTTATAATCAAAAAATGTTTAGCACAGGAGTTGCATGACACGCGTCAATTTTCTCGTGTTAACGAAACAATGAAATTTTATAGTAAAATCAGTGGTGGTGTCTAATGAGGGGAGTGGAATATATTTTTATTATTCAGATTTCGTTATTTTGAATTCATACTAAATAATGATGCTAATACATTACAATGTTGATAAAAGTTTAATAAACGTATGATTAATATTTAATTGTGTATGAATAACTTGCAAGGGATGTATCCCAACCCGAACTCGTGGATCTTAATGAACTTTGGATATGTTGTAGAGGATCAAATAAAAAGAGACCCGTATTTTTTTTTAGCCAATCTCACATTTAAGAGTTTAAAAGTGAGTTTAAAAACTACTAAGAAAACAAGAATGAAGCAAAATTTATGATTAATAGGTTTTTTGTTAAAGCTCTGCCTATTCTGGAGGCACTAGCATTTCCAAAACTTCGGGTTCTGATGAGATCTTTAGCCAGGTCGAATACCTAGTATCAACCTAGCTAATATGTTTGATTTGCTTTACTTTTGTAAATATACTGAGGCGGAGAGGAGAGCTCGTTATAAATTAATAATAATATTAAAATAATCTCGATGTATATAAAAACAAAGAACTATTAATAAAACTGTTAAATAAAATATTACTTAAGCCAGAGTAAAAACTAAAATTTGTTTATATAAATAGAACATTTTTGGTCTTCAAAGTTTAGTAACGTCATGGTAATTGCTAGGAAAAGACCCTAGACAAGTGTTTGTTTACTAAGATCAACGGAGCAAAATTGATGATTAATACGTTTTTTGTTAAAGCTCTGCCTATTATGGAGACTCTAGCTTTTCTAAAACTTCGGGTTCTGATGAGATATTTAGCCAGGTCGAATACCTAGTATCAACCTAGCTAATATGTTTGTTTTTGCTTTACTTTTGTAAATATACGGAGGTTGAAAGCTCGTTATAAATTAAAAATACTAATAAAATAATCCCGATGTATGTAAACTTCTATTTAATTAAAAAAAAATAAATAATTTGTACGCAGCACTAAACAAAAATGTTGATACCCATATTGCCTATATAGTGGGCCCAGAGCTACCTTATTTCTGAGTTATTTAAATATAAGAGAAAAAGGCTTTTCCGAAAAAGTCGCATAAAATCCAAGCGATTTCGAATATCGGGAAAAGCGCAGACACTCCTCGATTAAATTAAATAGGCATTACTATGCATTATTTTTAGCTGAATGCAACTACAAATATTTAATACAACGACATATTTTATATTACTCGAAACTGTTTTATTTAAATAACAAAAATACTTTAAAGTCTTTAAAAATATTTTGTACCGGTATGTGTCTTAAAACAACCTTTCATTTTATACCAAACATGTCTATAGTTACTTTAAATGGAACGAAATAAACCCAAAAAACCATTAGATGGGATATTTCCTTACCCCACTTTGTAACGCCTAAACATGAGATTGGGCAGCTAAAAAAACACTGGTCCCTTAATTTTTATTTCTCTACAACATATCCGAAGTTCATTAAGATCTGCAAGTCTGGTCACCGCTCTTGTGAGTCATTCCAAAAATTTTCGATACAGTCTTCGGATATGTGAGTACGGATATCGGTAAAAATAAACACATCGATATTAAGTTTTTAAATATTCGGTGCAGTTCGCGTTGAATAGCTGTTCAAAGTCTCCTCATGTTTAAACTGCTCAAACTTTTTTAAATTTTTATCTTATTTTTACAAGTCTTATCTAATATAAAAAGTTAAAGCTCCTTCTTTTAGATATTTGTTAGAAAATCTGAGTATCCTTGCAGAAAGTTTGCAAAAAGGCAATCCAGTTTCAAAAAGGCAATCCAGTTTTTCTGATTTAATAATTTCCATATACGCAAAAAATAAAAAGTGTAAAATCAATATTAACTTTCTTTGAACACAGCCAAGTTTTGGAGTTTTCTTTTATATGTCCGTCAAGTAATGTATTTGTTATCTTATTTAACTGATACTTTGATAGTTTTTAAAATTTAATTTAGAATGTTACAAAAAAAAAAAACTTAGGTAAGCTACAAAATCGTATAAACTGGAAATGAACAAAGTGAAATATTTTAAAGTTCAATAATAGTTATCATCAACTAAGGAAACTTTATTTTTTTTTATAAAACAGATAGTACATGTAATTTAAACTTGGACTGCGGTGGTTTGTACTTGAGTTATATATTTTCTGTCAACTTTATATAAAAAATTACAAAGTTGACTTCGATATTATTATACTTATTTTTGAGCTTACAAAAGCTTATGAAGAGGTTTAAAAACAAAGTTTTAAACTGTTTTAAAAACCAAAGTTAACTTTTTGTGTGGTAATAATAGATAAGGTTAAAAAACAAAATCGAGAAAATTAAATGGCGTTCGCGTCTCAAAAAAAGTTGAATTTTATTTTATAAAATTAATGTTAGGTTTTAGATTTATGCATGTTTAAACAAATGAAAAGCGAAGAACAATTTGCAAAATGCATTTAAAAATTGCCACCTCTCTGTGCATTTCTACTGGTGACAGTACATAATTGTTTTCCTTTGTATGGCAACTGTTTGACTGTTGTTTCATTCCTTTCAGTTTTTATTTTTTTACCAGTAAATATTTTTTTTAGATTAACGTGTTCTATTCTATTCTATTCACTTCACTATATGCATCGCATGATGCATTCATTCACTTGTAGGTATAAACTACATATGGAATTGAAAATGTTTGCATAGATATATAAGTGAGGGAGTTTATTTTATATTATGGTTGTCAGTAAAGTTGGACCCCTATGTGCGAACTTTTAAAAATATAGGAATTTGAAAAAAGTTTTCAAATTATTAAATTAAGAATTACACACACGATAGAAAAGATTTATATGTAGTCACTAATAGCTATTTTATATAATTATGTATATATATATATATATATTAGAATGTCCCTTAAAATAACGATTTATCAATTTTCGTTCATTACACCTAAATAAAAGTATTGGTTTCATTACAAATAAAGGCATTGTTTTATCATGCCGAAACCAAACCCGATATGAACATTTTAAAACAAGAACACCATAATTTTTATTTATTTAAAAATAAATTTTTATAAATTTAAATTTTAAAATTTTTAATCTTCAATTTTTCCAGTTCGAATTGGAAATATATGCCCAACACTGGTATAAATTCTTCATCCGGCATTTAAAAGGTTTTACAACGGTGTTGGGCGTATATTTTAAATTCGAATCGAAAAAATAGCGGACTAAAAATTTTAAAAATTTGAAGGTTTGGTTTCTTCATTGTGGACTAATACCTTCATATTAAAATTGAAATGGTGGACAACCCTTCTTAAATTTGATTAAACAATAATTATCTTTACTTTTATCTAAAAAAACCTTTAACCCTTAGTAGCCTGGGGCCAAAAAACTACCCATGAAATGTAATTATTAAATTGATAAAAAAAAATCTTCACTTAATAAAAATAATTATTTTATGTAACTTTGCACATTTAGGGTTAATTTTTACACTTTTGGCCAAAAAAAAGAAGCACTAGGAAATTTACATAAAACTTTTTATAATTTTCGGAAAAATATCACTTAAATTTTATTAAACTATTATTATATATACTTTTATTCAAAAAATCTTTAACCCTTGGTGGTAGGGGGACAAAAAAGACCCATGAAACTTAGCTTAAATTATGAAATTATTGTGATTATGAATTAAGAAAAGAATATAAATCCTTTTAATGGATCAAAAAAATTTCTACTTGCTCAAAACTTTTACTTTGTATAGGGCTGATGTTTCACTTTTCACCATAAAATACCCACTAGGAAATTTTCAGAATAAAATTTTCCAGATTTTTCTTAAACTTGTATACGTTGTGGGGGGTACGTAACTATAGTCCCAATCTTTAATGGCTAAGAAGGTGGGGTCACAAGCAAACCTTAAAAAGAATCGGACTTATTCATTAGTTTTGTACCCTCTATCACATATTTGAATTTAATAAAAATCTAAACGATGTTATTCTGTAAATTTCCTAGTGGTTCGTTTTTGGCGAAAAGTGAAAATGTAAAACTTATATGAACAAAATAATAAAATATAATAAAATAATAAAATATTCTCTTATTGTGGTCATAATTTAAAATAAGTTTGCTCGCTGGCTTTTTGAATAAAAGTAAAGTTTGATTTTGACAACAACCCAGGTAGAAATTGCCAACTGTACAAAAAATTAGTACTGGCAAACCACTGATAATTTTGTAAATCCCACTGTGCTTAAAATTACCAAAGCTACAACTAATAAGTTTGTTCCCTGGCTCCTAAGGGTTAAAGGTTTTCTGAATAAATGTAAAGATTGATTTTGTCAACTACACAGGTAGAAATTGCCAACCGTACCAAAAAATTAGAACTGGCAAACCACTGCTATTTTTGTAAATCCCACTGTGTTAAAAATTACCAAAGTTACAACTAATATTGTACTAGGAAAACATTATTTTGTTTGCAAAGCATGTGTTTTACCAGTACCACCCTCAAAATGCTTTGCCAATATTATTTTTACCAATGTCACAACCAATTAGAATGTTTGTTTTTTTTGTATTTTATTATATTTCAAACATTTAAATATGATGTGTTAAATTAAGACCGAACTGTATTGCTGTCTTTTAAATGCATTTTATTATACATATTTATCAAAATTAATTTAATTTAAGCTATTTTAAAACCACCAAATTTTTTTTCACTACCAACGTTTTGCCAACGGTGTCAAGTTTGCTCAAACCAACGGTTGGCCCCTGTTATCAATCGGGTAACAGGACAAAACTGTCAACATTGTTAATCCCACGCACTGCCAGCGCATAACCCACTGTCGCGGACGCTTTGCCAACACTGTGCCGATTGTATTTTCTGCTTGGGTAGTGATACAAAATTTCATGTATTTTTACCTGCTACCAAACTTGCTACCAAACTTGATTTCTAAATTTCAATTAATCGCCACTTTTATATTATTTGAACCCACAGTGCATCACCCTCTCTTACACTTTAGTTATTATCTTTTGGCCTGTATTGTGAACACCCTCTTACGCTGTTCTTAAAGGGAGCGCAAATCGGGTTTCGACTGTATGCAAGCGGATGTGTATCGCCTACAGCTACGAACTCATGTTGCATGTTACATATGTTTGCATGTATGAGTCTACTATATATACTATTCTACTACACACGACATAAAACATGCTATATGTAGTTTAATTAACACAGCTTTATTGACATTATACATAAAATATTTTGTACAATTTTGTTTCATTTTCTCTTTTCCCTATACCAAGGAACGTGTGATGTTATCAAACGCACTATAAGCCAAGAATTCTTAGATTTATAGGAAAAAGTAAATAAAATTTTATATTTTTTTAATTATAATTTAAAAGACTTTTATCCCATAGTGCTGTATATATGTTGATGTCTTTAAGGGCAATGAAGTTCAGTTAAATTGTCATGTGGTTGTATGTTTTTGTTTATATGGTGTGTTGGTGTATGCTTTGTGCATGTGTGTGTGTGTGTGGATTTTTTGTGAGTGCATGGTTATATACTAGTTTTTTTACAATTATCAGTGTGTATGTGGGTTTGCTTTTGTTGTTTATTCACACAAACCCATACATACGTAATTCTACCGTTTACAATTTATTACTATGCCACCTTTCATTTCAATATATATGAATATATAAAATTCTATATACATACGAATAATTTGTAATTTAAAATATAAATAAAACACAAAAAAAAAAGAAAACTATGCAGCAACATAAAAAAACCTGCATATTTTTAAAAAACTCAAAAGCAAAACAATTTTAAAATGGAATACCAAATATATGTTAAGGTTACTTTGTGCTACTGTGGGTGAGTGTGTGTATATGTGTGTGTGTGTGTGTATATTTTGAAATGGTTTTCAAACATGAATGAAATGAATGCTGTAATACAATATAGTCATTATATGAAAAGCTATACTTCATACTACAAATATAAATATTCACTTTTATAAAAGTTTTTTTTTTGTATGATTGTAAACGTTATTCTTCAAGTGGAAATTGTGCATAAATACAGTTTGTATAAAGGCGAAGTTAAGGAATTAAAAAAAAATATTTATTAAAAATTCCGTTAAAGAGCTGATATCATTCAATTTTTTTATATTGTGCACAGGATGACTCTATGGAGCCAAATACACAATACCACTTTTAGATCTTTAAAATTAAAAAAACTCGCGATTTTATTAACGATTTTTGTTTTTCAAAATCCTTACAAAAAATGTTAAAAATTGTTAAGTTTGAACAGCCGTAGCTTGTTACAGGCAGGGCAAAAATATGGTTGCAATATGATTGCGGCCACAAAATTATGTTTTTTACGATCACAAATGGTTGTCTCAATTAAATTATTATTGTATCATTAATATTTCACCAATAATATGGTTGCTTTAATCATGTTATAGTAAAAATCACTCTTTTCTTCGGTTATCATATTATTGGCTTGTCTACAATCATAATATGGTATTTGTTACTATATCAGTTAGAGAGAGGACTCTAACTAGAGCCATATCATAGTTGCACCACCTATAAGATGATCAGTCTGTTGTTTATGAGCGTCTTTAGTATCATTCTGAATTAAGTTGGC
The DNA here is from genome assembly GCA_021234595.1 of Delia radicum. Lineage (NCBI taxonomy): Eukaryota > Metazoa > Arthropoda > Insecta > Diptera > Anthomyiidae > Delia > Delia radicum. Next base: position 11,614,737 of record CM037851.1, read on the forward strand.
AGTCTCAACCCTGTCGAGCCAAGGCAAACGTTAAATTGACATGCATCCTTTAAATGAGGTTACTGTTTATTATACATAAAAGTGTTATAAATTAAATAAATAGCGATAAAAAGTAATTCATTTTTAAATTTGTAAATAAATAAAAAACAATTGAAGAAATATGAATTATAGGAAATTAAGAGTGTAAAAGTAATTATACAGGTAGTGAGTATACATTACTTTATCGCACCCAATACCAACGCTTTCTTGGGAACTATCATTACATCAACTGAAAGTCATAATTTCTAAACTGATGAATTTTACAGGCGATGAGCCTAAAAGTAATGTATGTACATAATAGGGGGTTAAGTAACTTGTTACGTATATGGTTACCGGGCTCGAAAAAGTAATGGGTTTATAAAGAGATTTTCATAAAATGAAAATTATTCAAGTTCGAGGCCATACTCTATATTTCTTCATTAGGATATTGTCCTAACAAATAATCTATAGAGTTTTTTGTTTTCAAATTTATTATTTGACCCTTTCAGGAATGTGTTTTCAATTTATTTTTTGATCAATGGTTATAATCTTTAACTTCAAACTCATATGTATATTAGTTCTCATGTAGTGAGTAAACTAGTTCATATCTATGGTTGATGTTTGGCATAGGATTATTACCGCTTTAAAAACGTGTTCTGATGATGGGAACCTAGAAAATTCCCGAAATAGATCTATCAACACATTCCTGAAAGGGTCAAATAATAAATTTGAAAACAAAAAACTCTATAGATTATTTGTTAGGACAATATCCTAATGAAGAAATATAGAGTATATGGCCTCGAACTTGAATAATTTTCATTTTCATTGCACAATTAAAGGTCGAAAAAAACATAATTTTTATTTTTAATAAAAATTATAACAAACTTGATTTTCATAAAATATTTCAAATTTTTTTTTAATTAAATAAATAATGTGGTCTCGCTGGGATTCGAACTTGGGGTCTTTTGGTTGTTAGGCGAGAACTCTACCCACTGAGCTATCGTCACATATAATAATAAGTTGCTTAAAATGTAAATGAATTGTTATGCTTCGAGTTTCCGTTTGTGATGTTCAAAATATATACCTTACCTGCTTACAAAAAATCACAAAGTAATGTGTCTAAATATAGATTTCCAAAAAAAATATTTTAAATATTTATTTTCGTTTATATGTCATACATTATGTAATTGATAATCAGTAAGGCATTATTTTATGTTTCGAAGTAATGTAAATGTTAACGATGTATCATTACAAGAGTACACAATTATTGGTAACTCATTAATTTATATTTCGAAATAATACCGAAGGTAAGGAGTGTCCATTACAAATTACTGCATTATGTAACCCATTATCGGTAACTCATTACTTTTTGTTGCAACATAATGACTCCTTACATGTATCATTATTTTGCAACAAAGTAATGCATTACCTTATTTCACCCATTACCAAAGTTTTGCTGGGAGTTGATGTGTTCCAAATTTTGCATGGAATATTTTGAATTTAAATTTCATTGTTATAAATTTCAGTGGAAACTGAAATTCTTATCATCAATTAACATTTTTCAATTCAAAATGAAAATTGTCAACTTAATTTTTTTTCCTGAATTTTAATAAAAATAAATATCAATTGATATTTTCTGCATTTAATTTTAAAATTCTGAGTTTTAATTGATATGTTCTAAATTACAGTTGCAAAAATATTGGGTTTTGAAAATAATGTAACATTTACCAAAGAAAATTTTTCATTTCATAAAATGTTACGAATTTGCTTTATCATATTAATAAAGCGTCTTGTAACATTTATGAAACATTTCATGAAAAGCTATGAAACTTTTGCATATATAGAAAACATTTCATAAATATGATGCAGCTTGTCTTCAATTTGAAGTTTTATGAACAGCTTCATCATACAAATAAAGTGTTACTTTGGACGAAAAGAGATACTTGTGAAAAAGAGATAGGATTAAGAAGAAAAAGCATTCTAGTTGAGAAATGAATTGTGCATTGGTATTAGTTAATTCTGTCTCTTCTGATCGAAACAATACTTGTTTGTATGTAGTGTGACCAAACTCCACTTTAGCCACAGTCATCGCTGTGTCGACCGTGGCTTAACTCGTTAAGAGGTGAGATTACGATGCATAGCTTGATTCTAAGGCAGTGAGTTCAAATCACAGTACGACACCAAAAAATAAAAAGTTTTTCATATAGAGCAAACTAACAATATAAAATACTTTGTTCAATTGACACATAAATTAACCACTGACGAGTCCCAGGAGGGGCACGAAACTGCGGCAGTCTGGTGTATCCCTTGTGTCCGTTAAATTTTTCAATAAAAATGTTTACTTCTTCTTCTTCCTGTAAAGAGACTAACTAAAGAAAATCAAAGCAGTTGATGAAGTTCTTCCTTTGAGTGTACGATTTTAAAAAGGATAAAAAAGCTGAAAAATATCCTGGATTCGCGAATATCTCAAAATGAACATTTTTCTTTTTACAATTTTTTTTTCAGATGTTAAAAAGGTAAAATGGCATTTGCCTTAATAGAAATTGCATTTGCCCAGATGATTTTTAACATTTAATACACAGTTAAACAAAATCACAAAAATTTTATGCATCGGGGTTGCTATTTATCATTTTGGACTTCGGGCCGCATATCACGAATATAGTTATAAAAATATTTGCGAAACACTTTTTTTGTGAAATTTAAAATTTTTTCATATTGAATAGGCAAGTTTGAGATCATAATTCAAATTTTGTTTTTTTTAACCCTAACTTAAACGAGAGATTGGTCAGTTAAAAAAATGTGTTTGGAAAAAAACTGCCGCTGTACTTGCTAAGAACAGCAGCTTCACACATTGAGTCGTAATATTTAAAATCATGTTTCTTAAATTCCAACAGTAGTGAGCAAAACTTTGACGTTTTTTGTAAATTGAAATAAATAAACCTGGGTCATTTTGGGCGGCACAACCACAATGGTTAAAGATGACCAAACAATTTTTTATTCAAACTTGAGTAATAATTATTAAATAAAACAATAAACGGTACAAAAGTAGCTAGTTTTCTATTTTAAATATTTTATGACACAAATTAGCTTTGTTATTACCACAAAACACAATTCCCTAGCATTCCGCAAAAATCAAATCGCTGCCCTAACCAAGTGTGTCGGCTGATATTTTTTATTTTTTTTTTATTTTCATTCTCTAAAATGCAAATCAAATCTCAATTTTTTCGATTTTGTTGAGGACAGTTTTTTAAAAATGGAAATTGGAGAAAATTTACCCAAAATAATGTTCGTTTTGCTACGTCACCTTAGGATAGGATAACGCATCCTAAAAATAAGAAATATATTTCATACCTAACAATTTACGAGTCTTTTTATAAAAAAAAATTATGTTGCAGTAATCAATTTAAAAAACGTGTATTCGAATTTCTTGGTCAAGTCATATTGTGTGGTCGAATTTCTTGGTCAAGTCGTATTTGGCATGTTAGTGGCCTGGGGCATTTTTTGTTACTGGGCTATTTCTTAACCGATTTTGGATTTTTATACCTTTTTGAAAACATAATTAGAGTAAAAACTATTACGACCTTAACAACTTTTTACAAAAACTAAAAAAAAAATAATTTTTTCCCTCTATAAACTTTGGGGGCTGGTAGCAACCCATAAGCCTTAATAAAAAAAATTAGAAAAAAGTCATGAGTTTTTTCACTGTGCTTAATATATAATCCGGTTGGCCCATAACAAAATCGAATGTTTTTTTTTTTTATGAACGACCCTATTGTTCATTGTTTCTCTTAATTCTAAAAAACCTTGGGAAATAACCGGTATCTGAAGTCAGTTTCTACAACTGTCGCAAATCGTATGAATTTACTCATATACTGAGAATAATTATAATGTTTTGCGAAGACTTTGAAAATTACAAACATTGTGGTTTCTTTCTTGCATAAATAACTCTTGTTAACATATTTACAAATTTCCTTATAAAAAAAAAATAAATCCTTGATAATCTACAATAAAATAATCTGTTAATGTTTCTCTACTCTAACTCTATTCATTTCGTTAAAGTCAACAAAATCACTTTAAATACACTTTTAAAATCCAGGTCATTTGTCTAAAAATTAAAGAGCTTTTTTACAGTTTTTTTCATTAAATGAATACACTTTTCATAGTCTAATAGAGAATTATTTAAGCTTTAGTTGATTTAGCAAATAAAAGTAAACTGTCGAATAAAACAAAATTTTAATGGTCTAATCTTCTAGAAAATCTCTTAATTTTTAAGTTGAAAAGCTTCATAGACGTAGCATGTGTACAATTTTTAAATGCATGCTAAGGTGAAAGTTAATAATCTGGGATACTAGTAGTATAAAGAGTAGAGATAAGTCACAAACACATTCATATTTACTAATACAACACCAACAACTTCTATACAAGGAATAGCGGCTGATTTGTTCAAACCGATTGTCATTGGATAGGGACAAATAAAAGGGGACAAAATAAATGATTTCCTTTTTAGCTGCCCTAATTCTCATTTGAGAATTTGGGTTAAAACTTGGGTTCAAAAATAACTAAATTTTTCGTTATTTGCGTTTATCATGCTTCTTTTAAAGAAACAATATTCAAATGTGGTATCAAATGAAAGGTATTTGGATGATATTTTCATTGGTATACTAAAAAGAATAAAAAGTTTTGAAGCAAAAAAGTTTCGAACAGTTTTGGAAACCATTTTCCTCCTAAGACTGCGAATGTACCGCTATTTTTCTAACCACGTTTAATTACTTTTATCACCCCTATGTTATATCCGAATTTCTAAGAATTCTGTAGGAACCACTTAACAGATTTCCCTTGTTAGAGCTGTATAGAAAATTTCAATCAACATATTTGTGAATTTATACGTTTGCATGCACACAAACACTTTGTGTGTAAAGAAAATTTACATAAAAGTGTTGGGTAAATATTATGAAGGGTTAAACAGTGGATTTTATGAGGAAAAACAAACCATAGATAAAAAAATACACAGAAATAAATATTGTTATTAAAATTTCAATAAGAGTTTTGTTTGATATCAAACTAATTTTCAATTAAAATTAAAATAATATGATGTGAGCAAGATTATTCAAGTTCGAGATCATTTGTTTTTGTTAAACAAAAAACCGTGCAATGTTTATTTATTAATTACATTTTTTTCTCCGCTAATTTAAAGCAGACTTTATCTACTGACAGGTCCTTACATGTTTCATTTCGCGTCACCGAAAATCTTCAGAGGACCAATGTAGAAAGGGTAGATGATTTAAACAAATTTTGAAGGAAACAGATCAACTTTTAAATTTTAAAAAATGTGAACAAAAAGTTTATTTTTTGATCTTTTATCATAAATTATGATGTGAGCAAGATCATTCAAGTTCAAGATCATTTGTTTTTGTTAAACAAAAAACCGTGCAATGTTTGTTAGTTAAAAATGTGTTATTTTTGATTTGAATTAGTTCCATTCTTCCAATTTTGTATAATTTGATTGAAAAATTTTTCAATCGAATTATAATAATTGTTCCCTGAAGAAGTCATCTAATGTGGACACGAAATATTGGAAATAAATAATTATAATTTATAAATAAAGGATCTTAAGCTCGTTTAAAATAAGAAGAATTAAATAAAAGAAGAATATTAATGATAAAATAAGCAAGGCAAAATTAAAATACATTAAATTTTAATAGAAAATAACAAAATATAAGCAAAATAAAACTAAATGTTTAAGCAACAATTTTGCATCAGCATGTTGCAATTATTTTGTTAGTGTAAAAAAAATGTTTTCTTTTGCTTGTCCGAGTTCGCCATTTTGTTGCTGAGAGGAGTGGAAAGTGTAGTCTCTCTATTTGTTTATACTCTTAGCTTATAGTTCATACTTTGAAACCATTCTAAAAATTATTCGCAGTTTATTCAGGCATACGAAATAATAAAAAATGTTGAAGAAAAATCTTGATTTTTGGAAAAAAAAACCAAATTCGCGGATATTTAGAAAAGAAGAACTAATAGCAAAATTTGAGGTATACATTCCTGATCTACGACATAAAATCCATCAGAATTGATAAGTTAAAGTCCGAGTTCGCCATTTTGTTGCTGAGAGGAGTGGAAAGTGTAGTCTCTCTATTTGTATATACTCTTTGCTTAAAGTTCATACTTTAAAACCATTCTAAAAATTATTCGCAGTTTATTCAGGCATACGAAATAATAAAAAATGTTGAAGAAAAATCTTGATTTTTGGGAAAAAACTAAATTCGCGAATTTTTTGAAAAGTAGATCTAATATTAAAATGTTGGGTTCACATTCGTGATCTACGACCTAAAATCCATCAGAATTGATAAGTTAAATCTTCGAATTATTTTAAGTGTTTAACTGTGTTATTAATAAATAAATTTTTTTTTAATAGATTTTATCAATTTTTTTGTTAATTCCACTGTCCTTTGTTAGTTTTCATATTCAATTGAAATATTTGTATGAAATTTCAAATTGTGTTGAGCATTTTTGTTAAACTAAATTTCAAAATGAATGAGTAACAAATGTTGCAAAATTATATTAAACTTAAAATTTAATACAACTACGTACTAACTTTTTCTAAATGCGGTTTAAAATTAAAGTCAATACACATGTAAATAGTTGTGTATTGTATGTTTAAGCCTCATTTTCAAAATGTCACGTTAACTACTAACTAAGACTTTAACTAACACATTTGTTGTTGTTTCCCATAAAAATTTTAAGTTTAACTGTTTGTTAAATTTTAACTAAACATTGGGCCTAAGACTTATAAATAAGTACAACATCCGGTAATAACAGCAAAACCGAAATCTATACAATAAAATTAATAAGAAAGAAAAAAACCAAACAAAACACAGAACAAGTTAAGAGAAAAAAGTTAAGTTGTATCTGTAAGCTACTCAAAATCTGAAGCAAAAAATTAGTGGCCTTTGTTTTAGTAGGTTGTTACTAAAACTTTAGGGTGGTTGGACTTTATCATTTTGGTGAAATTTTTGAAATTAATGTTGGCAATAATAGAGTTGTAAGTAGACCTATTATTTAATAGATAAATTTCTACCCAACAAAATATTGGTAATGTCATCTAATTATTTCTCTCATTACACTGAGAGAATTTTTCAAATTAATGTTGGCAATAATATAATTGTTAGTGGACCTATTATTTAATAGATAAATTTCTACCCACCAAAATATTGGTAATGCCATCTAATTACTGGCGGTATGAAACAACACCCAAATGAAATAAGTCCCCAAACCAAAAATGAAATAACGCCCCATTTTTTGAGGCTTTATTTCATTATGAAACAATACCCAAAAAAAAAAAAAATGAAATAAACCCCCAACCAAATGAAACGACACCCCAAAACAAAATGAAGTAACGCCCCAATTTTTGGGGCTTTATTTCGTAATGCAGTAAAGCATCATTTTGAAAATGAAATAAGGTCCAAATAAAAAAAAAAAAAAATTATATATTTCTTTGAAATATTTCTTTATTCCTAATTAATACATAGTAAAAAGGCTAAAAAAAAATTGCGCGATTTTTTTTTTCAGCCTTTTTAAAATAAAAAGATTAATAATATTTAGTATATCAATACAGTTTTTTTTTAATATTTTTTAGTAGTATATCACAAAATAAAACTTAATTTATAAATCGTATTATCGCACGCAGAAAAAACTTTATTTCGCGAAGCCGCCTGCCGCGTTCTACGGAGGAAAAAACCCCTAAGAGAGGCCGAAGGCCGCCACACAGAAAAACTTGTTTTTACAAATTACTTGATGTCTTAAAAATATAAGATTTCAACGGATTCGACATCTGATTTGAAAAACAAGTTCTTCTGGGTAGCGGCCTTCGGCCGGTCTTAGGGGTTTTTTCCTCGTAGAACGCGGCAGGCGGCTTCGCGAAATAAAGTTTTATTCTGCGTGCGAAATAAAAGAAACTTTAAATTTACTACACGGTATAATCTCACTTTTTTTTTTTTTTTTTTTTTTTATTTTAGTTAATGTACTTATAATTAATATAATTACATTACTCCCATTGGAGCTTCTAGCAAATAACTATTTACATTAATAACTTGATAATTCATTCAGTAATTATAACGGTTATTTGCTTATATTACTTAAAAATTCTGCTTTTTAAGAAAATGAAATAACACCCCAAAAATATTATTTGGGGACTTATTTCATTTCTCATATTGGGGCCTAATTTCATTATGCAATAAAGTCCCAAAAAAAAATGAAATAGAGTCCCAAAAAATGAAATAACACCCCGATTTTTTTTTATCGAAATTTTTGGGGCCTTACTTCATTTTCGGTTTGGGACCTTATTTCATTGGGGTCTTGTTTCATACCGCCCTAATTAATCAGTGTAATGATATACCAATAATGATATATCATTACACTGAGAGAATTATAGGCTTGATATTAATGAGTTTTTGCACTAGATCTCCAAAATGTCACTAAAATTCGTAAATTAAAACTTTTAATTAAATTAATGCAGTTTTTCATAAAATTTAATTGAAAAAAGTTAAAAATTATGCAGAAAAAAGTTAAAAATTATGCAGAAATTTTTCATTCACTTTGGCAAGAAAACTTTAAAAATTTAGTAAACAATTTCAATAAAAATCCTCAATTTCTCTGTGTATACATTTTACATTATTTTTAAATACAAAATATTAACATCTTACTAACAGCACATGGAAGTTATTATTTTTAAATAAGAAATAATGACTTACTCATAATAGATTAAAGAAGCAACATTTGTTATATATTTTTCTTATTTTAATATAGGAGGAGTTTCAAAAATTTTCAACACTTTCAGACAAATTTTTTTTTAAAAAATTATTATCTATGACATGAGCAGGGACCGGAGGTTCAAGCAAATGCATGTTTTTTTCTGAAGTCTGAGAGCAGGATAAATAAAATGATTTTACAAATCAAAGAATTTGGGTTAAAATTACATCGATTCGTTAGTGCATATTTTTGAATATTTTGCTTTAAATGCATATTTTTGCATATTTTTTTTTAAATGCATATTTTTATTACATATTTTGCTTCAAATGCATATTTTTATTGCATATTTTTTACTAATTTTGCTTTAAATGCATATTTTAATAGCATTTTCTTAGTTTCCCGTATACAATTTAAATTTTATTTTATATTTTAATTTTATAAGCAAATTGTAATAAAAAGAAACAGTTCTAAGTGCATTTTCAAGTGCATATTTGTTAATTGAATTCAGAGAATTTACTTATTAAACAATACAAATTACAGACAGCCACAAAATTAAAAAAAAAGTCAATTTGGTTTGAACCGCGATTCATAATTTTAAATAGATTTTGCCTCGCAGATTAAAAATCTGTATTCCAAATTTTTAAATTACGTCACAATTTTGAGAAAAAACGCGATTAAAAACGCGAAAAAGTGCATTTGCAACCATTTTCGAAGTTTTTTACACATCACATCCGGACAGGACAGTTTAAGCATTTTTTTTAACGATGGTAGAAATATTGCACTTTATTCTCAATAATAAGTGAATATACGTTTCAAATTTGTTTATTATTATACGTAAAAATTGCATTTGAAAAATACTCCATCAAAAAAATTACCAAATATTGTATTTTAAAAGTAGCCTAGGTCATGCATCCGGCCTGCTTTATTTTGGGGTCACGATACAAACTTTGAACATTACTGTTTTCAATTTCGGCGGAAAATGTTAAAATTATTACACCAACATTGTTTAAATTGCATTTCAAATATAAGCTATCTATAAAATTGTACACACAGAGAAAAATTTTGCCATTTGCCAACTAAAATTCGGTTACTTCGACTAAAATCGGTTGTTACAACTTAATGTTGGGTTTCAGAACAAAATTCGGTTAATACAATTTAATTTTAGTTGCAACTAACAAAATATTTAGAAGTTTCATTTAAATATGGCCATATTAACTGAACTTAATGGTTGTAGCTACAAAAATATATTTTTTTAATTCGGTTGGCTATTTATTTTACTGTGTGTACGAAATAATAATTCTTTTTCTCAAATCTCATAATTAAAGTGTATTCATAGTTTTTTGTAGAAGGCATTTGATAAATGTTTCTATACGATATTTTAACAATTAGTTTACGAAAATTTCATTGCGATATCTTCAAGAATCAAGTGTATTCTAAATACTTATTTCTATTTTGAATCATTAGGAAGCGTCAATAGTATAATAACATGCTTAAAAAGTCCCAAAATATCGATTTTTGCCAACTTTAACAGCGGTTTTCTCAAAATTGTGATAGTATATAAATCACATTTCGATAGAGTTGATAGAGTATATAAATCACATATCGGCATTCAAACCATGGAAGTTTGTCTAGGAGTGTTATCATTAAAATTTAATTAAAATTGCTGAAAAATATGAACAAAAATTGGTTTAAAGTGCTTCTCTTATCATGATTTTTTGGTATTTTCCTTTGAAACTCTTGAAATCCTAGTTCAGCTTTTTAAAAGAGAGTTTTTCCAAAATAACGCACTGTTTTTTGGTTTCACAGAAAAACTTAAAATCGATATTTTTATTGATATTACCAAAATAGTGAATGTATCTCCCAAGTCTTGAGACTAGATTTTGTATTGGTTTGGATTAGAAAGTTAAAAATTATGAGCAAAAAATTAAATGAAAGAAAAACTCTTGTAAGTTTAAAGTTATATTTTTTATGCCTTCACTAGGCATATTAAGTCAGTTTCTGCAAGAGTCGAACTTTTTTGAAATTCCTCATATGCATTTTGATTATGTAAATTCTTAAAACAAATTCTTAAGAAACCAATCCAACCTAATTTTAATATGTATGCATTAGGTTGCTTCTTAGAAAAACAGATTGACTTATTTTGAAATGGACAACCCTGGGTTAGATTAAGATTCATAAAAAAAATCTCTAACTTCTTTAAAATTTTCGAAAAAAAATTTAGGTGTTGCTACCAGACGTTGAAAATGTTCCCGATTTTCAAAAAGGACATATTTTCATAAAATTGTATTGGTTTAGATTTGAAATTAATTTAGTAGAGAAGTTTTATTGTTTAGTAGCTTTAATTAGCCATATAAGGCCCTAAGGGCTCGGTTATGTAAATGAAGATTTAATAAAAAAAAAAAAGTTAAAAATTATGAGCAAAAATGTGAGTTCAAATCACAGTACGACACCAAAAAATAAAAAGTTTTTCATATAGAGCAAACTAACAATATAAAATACTTTGTTCAATTGACACATAAATTAACCACTGACGAGTCCCAGGAGGGGCACGAAACTGCGGCAGTCTGGTGTATCCCTTGTGTCCGTTAAATTTTTCAATAAAAATGTTTACTTCTTCTTCTTCCTGTAAAGAGACTAACTAAAGAAAATCAAAGCAGTTGATGAAGTTCTTCCTTTGAGTGTACGATTTTAAAAAGGATAAAAAAGCTGAAAAATATCCTGGATTCGCGAATATCTCAAAATGAACATTTTTCTTTTTACAATTTTTTTTTCAGATGTTAAAAAGGTAAAATGGCATTTGCCTTAATAGAAATTGCATTTGCCCAGATGATTTTTTAACATTTAATACACAGTTAAACAAAATCACAAAAATTTTATGCATCGGGGTTGCTATTTATCATTTTGGACTTCGGGCCGCATATCACGAATATAGTTATAAAAATATTTGCGAAACACTTTTTTTTGTGAAATTTAAAATTTTTTTCATATTGAATAGGCAAGTTTGAGATCATAATTCAAATTTTGTTTTTTTTAACCCTAACTTAAACGAGAGATTGGTCAGTTAAAAAAATGTGTTTGGAAAAAAACTGCCGCTGTACTTGCTAAGAACAGCAGCTTCACACATTGAGTCGTAATATTTAAAATCATGTTTCTTAAATTCCAACAGTAGTGAGCAAAACTTTGACGTTTTTTGTAAATTGAAATAAATAAACCTGGGTCATTTTGGGCGGCACAACCACAATGGTTAAAGATGACCAAACAATTTTTTATTCAAACTTGAGTAATAATTATTAAATAAAACAATAAACGGTACAAAAGTAGCTAGTTTTCTATTTTAAATATTTTATGACACAAATTAGCTTTGTTATTACCACAAAACACAATTCCCTAGCATTCCGCAAAAATCAAATCGCTGCCCTAACCAAGTGTGTCGGCTGATATTTTTTATTTTTTTTTTATTTTCATTCTCTAAAATGCAAATCAAATCTCAATTTTTTCGATTTTGTTGAGGACAGTTTTTTTAAAAATGGAAATTGGAGAAAATTTACCCAAAATAATGTTCGTTTTGCTACGTCACCTTAGGATAGGATAACGCATCCTAAAAATAAGAAATATATTTCATACCTAACAATTTACGAGTCTTTTTTATAAAAAAAATTATGTTGCAGTAATCAATTTAAAAAACGTGTATTCGAATTTCTTGGTCAAGTCATATTGTGTGGTCGAATTTCTTGGTCAAGTCGTATTTGGCATGTTAGTGGCCTGGGGCATTTTTTGTTACTGGGCTATTTCTTAACCGATTTTGGATTTTTATACCTTTTTGAAAACATAATTAGAGTAAAAACTATTACGACCTTAACAACTTTTTACAAAAACTAAAAAAAAAATAATTTTTTCCCTCTATAAACTTTGGGGGCTGGTAGCAACCCATAAGCCTTAATAAAAAAATTAGAAAAAAGTCATGAGTTTTTTTCACTGTGCTTAATATATAATCCGGTTGGCCCATAACAAAATCGAATGTTTTTTTTTTTTATGAACGACCCTATTGTTCATTGTTTCTCTTAATTCTAAAAAACCTTGGGAAATAACCGGTATCTGAAGTCAGTTTCTACAACTGTCGCAAATCGTATGAATTTACTCATATACTGAGAATAATTATAATGTTTTGCGAAGACTTTGAAAATTACAAACATTGTGGTTTCTTTCTTGCATAAATAACTCTTGTTAACATATTTACAAATTTCCTTATAAAAAAAAAATAAATCCTTGATAATCTACAATAAAATAATCTGTTAATGTTTCTCTACTCTAACTCTATTCATTTCGTTAAAGTCAACAAAATCACTTTAAATACACTTTTAAAATCCAGGTCATTTGTCTAAAAATTAAAGAGCTTTTTTACAGTTTTTTTCATTAAATGAATACACTTTTCATAGTCTAATAGAGAATTATTTAAGCTTTAGTTGATTTAGCAAATAAAAGTAAACTGTCGAATAAAACAAAATTTTAATGGTCTAATCTTCTAGAAAATCTCTTAATTTTTAAGTTGAAAAGCTTCATAGACGTAGCATGTGTACAATTTTTAAATGCATGCTAAGGTGAAAGTTAATAATCTGGGATACTAGTAGTATAAAGAGTAGAGATAAGTCACAAACACATTCATATTTACTAATACAACACCAACAACTTCTATACAAGGAATAGCGGCTGATTTGTTCAAACCGATTGTCATTGGATAGGGACAAATAAAAGGGGACAAAATAAATGATTTCCTTTTTAGCTGCCCTAATTCTCATTTGAGAATTTGGGTTAAAACTTGGGTTCAAAAATAACTAAATTTTTCGTTATTTGCGTTTATCATGCTTCTTTTAAAGAAACAATATTCAAATGTGGTATCAAATGAAAGGTATTTGGATGATATTTTCATTGGTATACTAAAAAGAATAAAAAGTTTTGAAGCAAAAAAGTTTCGAACAGTTTTGGAAACCATTTTCCTCCTAAGACTGCGAATGTACCGCTATTTTTCTAACCACGTTTAATTACTTTTATCACCCCTATGTTATATCCGAATTTCTAAGAATTCTGTAGGAACCACTTAACAGATTTCCCTTGTTAGAGCTGTATAGAAAATTTCAATCAACATATTTGTGAATTTATACGTTTGCATGCACACAAACACTTTGTGTGTAAAGAAAATTTACATAAAAGTGTTGGGTAAATATTATGAAGGGTTAAACAGTGGATTTTATGAGGAAAAACAAACCATAGATAAAAAAATACACAGAAATAAATATTGTTATTAAAATTTCAATAAGAGTTTTGTTTGATATCAAACTAATTTTCAATTAAAATTAAAATAATATGATGTGAGCAAGATTATTCAAGTTCGAGATCATTTGTTTTTGTTAAACAAAAAACCGTGCAATGTTTATTTATTAATTACATTTTTTTCTCCGCTAATTTAAAGCAGACTTTATCTACTGACAGGTCCTTACATGTTTCATTTCGCGTCACCGAAAATCTTCAGAGGACCAATGTAGAAAGGGTAGATGATTTAAACAAATTTTGAAGGAAACAGATCAACTTTTAAATTTTAAAAAATGTGAACAAAAAGTTTATTTTTTGATCTTTTATCATAAATTATGATGTGAGCAAGATCATTCAAGTTCAAGATCATTTGTTTTTGTTAAACAAAAAACCGTGCAATGTTTGTTAGTTAAAAATGTGTTATTTTTGATTTGAATTAGTTCCATTCTTCCAATTTTGTATAATTTGATTGAAAAATTTTTCAATCGAATTATAATAATTGTTCCCTGAAGAAGTCATCTAATGTGGACACGAAATATTGGAAATAAATAATTATAATTTATAAATAAAGGATCTTAAGCTCGTTTAAAATAAGAAGAATTAAATAAAAGAAGAATATTAATGATAAAATAAGCAAGGCAAAATTAAAATACATTAAATTTTAATAGAAAATAACAAAATATAAGCAAAATAAAACTAAATGTTTAAGCAACAATTTTGCATCAGCATGTTGCAATTATTTTGTTAGTGTAAAAAAAATGTTTTCTTTTGCTTGTCCGAGTTCGCCATTTTGTTGCTGAGAGGAGTGGAAAGTGTAGTCTCTCTATTTGTTTATACTCTTAGCTTATAGTTCATACTTTGAAACCATTCTAAAAATTATTCGCAGTTTATTCAGGCATACGAAATAATAAAAAATGTTGAAGAAAAATCTTGATTTTTGGAAAAAAAAACCAAATTCGCGGATATTTAGAAAAGAAGAACTAATAGCAAAATTTGAGGTATACATTCCTGATCTACGACATAAAATCCATCAGAATTGATAAGTTAAAGTCCGAGTTCGCCATTTTGTTGCTGAGAGGAGTGGAAAGTGTAGTCTCTCTATTTGTATATACTCTTTGCTTAAAGTTCATACTTTAAAACCATTCTAAAAATTATTCGCAGTTTATTCAGGCATACGAAATAATAAAAAATGTTGAAGAAAAATCTTGATTTTTGGGAAAAAAACTAAATTCGCGAATTTTTTGAAAAGTAGATCTAATATTAAAATGTTGGGTTCACATTCGTGATCTACGACCTAAAATCCATCAGAATTGATAAGTTAAATCTTCGAATTATTTTAAGTGTTTAACTGTGTTATTAATAAATAAATTTTTTTTTAATAGATTTTATCAATTTTTTTGTTAATTCCACTGTCCTTTGTTAGTTTTCATATTCAATTGAAATATTTGTATGAAATTTCAAATTGTGTTGAGCATTTTTGTTAAACTAAATTTCAAAATGAATGAGTAACAAATGTTGCAAAATTATATTAAACTTAAAATTTAATACAACTACGTACTAACTTTTTCTAAATGCGGTTTAAAATTAAAGTCAATACACATGTAAATAGTTGTGTATTGTATGTTTAAGCCTCATTTTCAAAATGTCACGTTAACTACTAACTAAGACTTTAACTAACACATTTGTTGTTGTTTCCCATAAAAATTTTAAGTTTAACTGTTTGTTAAATTTTAACTAAACATTGGGCCTAAGACTTATAAATAAGTACAACATCCGGTAATAACAGCAAAACCGAAATCTATACAATAAAATTAATAAGAAAGAAAAAAACCAAACAAAACACAGAACAAGTTAAGAGAAAAAAGTTAAGTTGTATCTGTAAGCTACTCAAAATCTGAAGCAAAAAATTAGTGGCCTTTGTTTTAGTAGGTTGTTACTAAAACTTTAGGGTGGTTGGACTTTATCATTTTGGTGAAATTTTTGAAATTAATGTTGGCAATAATAGAGGTGTAAGTAGACCTATTATTTAATAGATAAATTTCTACCCAACAAAATATTGGTAATGTCATCTAATTATTTCTCTCATTACACT
Source organism: Delia radicum (assembly GCA_021234595.1). NCBI lineage: Eukaryota > Metazoa > Arthropoda > Insecta > Diptera > Anthomyiidae > Delia > Delia radicum. Next base: position 11,630,902 of record CM037851.1, read on the forward strand.
GAGAGAATTTTTCAAATTAATGTTGGCAATAATATAATTGTTAGTGGACCTATTATTTAATAGATAAATTTCTACCCACCAAAATATTGGTAATGCCATCTAATTACTGGCGGTATGAAACAACACCCAAATGAAATAAGTCCCCAAACCAAAAATGAAATAACGCCCCATTTTTTGAGGCTTTATTTCATTATGAAACAATACCCAAAAAAAAAAAAATGAAATAAACCCCCAACCAAATGAAACGACACCCCAAAACAAAATGAAGTAACGCCCCAATTTTTGGGGCTTTATTTCGTAATGCAGTAAAGCATCATTTTGAAAATGAAATAAGGTCCAAATAAAAAAAAAAAAAAAATTATATATTTCTTTGAAATATTTCTTTATTCCTAATTAATACATAGTAAAAAGGCTAAAAAAAAAATTGCGCGATTTTTTTTTCAGCCTTTTTAAAATAAAAGATTAATAATATTTAGTATATCAATACAGTTTTTTTTTAATATTTTTTAGTAGTATATCACAAAATAAAACTTAATTTATAAATCGTATTATCGCACGCAGAAAAAACTTTATTTCGCGAAGCCGCCTGCCGCGTTCTACGGAGGAAAAAACCCCTAAGAGAGGCCGAAGGCCGCCACACAGAAAAACTTGTTTTTACAAATTACTTGATGTCTTAAAAATATAAGATTTCAACGGATTCGACATCTGATTTGAAAAACAAGTTCTTCTGGGGTAGCGGCCTTCGGCCGGTCTTAGGGGTTTTTTCCTCGTAGAACGCGGCAGGCGGCTTCGCGAAATAAAGTTTTATTCTGCGTGCGAAATAAAAGAAACTTTAAATTTACTACACGGTATAATCTCACTTTTTTTTTTTTTTTTTTTTTTTATTTTAGTTAATGTACTTATAATTAATATAATTACATTACTCCCATTGGAGCTTCTAGCAAATAACTATTTACATTAATAACTTGATAATTCATTCAGTAATTATAACGGTTATTTGCTTATATTACTTAAAAATTCTGCTTTTTAAGAAAATGAAATAACACCCCAAAAATATTATTTGGGGACTTATTTCATTTCTCATATTGGGGCCTAATTTCATTATGCAATAAAGTCCCAAAAAAAAATGAAATAGAGTCCCAAAAAATGAAATAACACCCCGATTTTTTTTTATCGAAATTTTTGGGGCCTTACTTCATTTTCGGTTTGGGACCTTATTTCATTGGGGTCTTGTTTCATACCGCCCTAATTAATCAGTGTAATGATATACCAATAATGATATATCATTACACTGAGAGAATTATAGGCTTGATATTAATGAGTTTTTGCACTAGATCTCCAAAATGTCACTAAAATTCGTAAATTAAAACTTTTAATTAAATTAATGCAGTTTTTCATAAAATTTAATTGAAAAAAGTTAAAAATTATGCAGAAAAAAGTTAAAAAATTATGCAGAAATTTTTCATTCACTTTGGCAAGAAAACTTTAAAAATTTAGTAAACAATTTCAATAAAAATCCTCAATTTCTCTGTGTATACATTTTACATTATTTTTAAATACAAAATATTAACATCTTACTAACAGCACATGGAAGTTATTATTTTTAAATAAGAAATAATGACTTACTCATAATAGATTAAAGAAGCAACATTTGTTATATATTTTTCTTATTTTAATATAGGAGGAGTTTCAAAAATTTTCAACACTTTCAGACAAATTTTTTTTTAAAAAATTATTATCTATGACATGAGCAGGGACCGGAGGTTCAAGCAAATGCATGTTTTTTTCTGAAGTCTGAGAGCAGGATAAATAAAATGATTTTACAAATCAAAGAATTTGGGTTAAAATTACATCGATTCGTTAGTGCATATTTTTGAATATTTTGCTTTAAATGCATATTTTTGCATATTTTTTTTTAAATGCATATTTTTATTACATATTTTGCTTCAAATGCATATTTTTATTGCATATTTTTTACTAATTTTGCTTTAAATGCATATTTTAATAGCATTTTCTTAGTTTCCCGTATACAATTTAAATTTTATTTTATATTTTAATTTTATAAGCAAATTGTAATAAAAAGAAACAGTTCTAAGTGCATTTTCAAGTGCATATTTGTTAATTGAATTCAGAGAATTTACTTATTAAACAATACAAATTACAGACAGCCACAAAATTAAAAAAAAGTCAATTTGGTTTGAACCGCGATTCATAATTTTAAATAGATTTTGCCTCGCAGATTAAAAATCTGTATTCCAAATTTTTAAATTACGTCACAATTTTGAGAAAAAACGCGATTAAAAACGCGAAAAAGTGCATTTGCAACCATTTTCGAAGTTTTTTACACATCACATCCGGACAGGACAGTTTAAGCATTTTTTTTAACGATGGTAGAAATATTGCACTTTATTCTCAATAATAAGTGAATATACGTTTCAAATTTGTTTATTATTATACGTAAAAATTGCATTTGAAAAATACTCCATCAAAAAAATTACCAAATATTGTATTTTAAAAGTAGCCTAGGTCATGCATCCGGCCTGCTTTATTTTGGGGTCACGATACAAACTTTGAACATTACTGTTTTCAATTTCGGCGGAAAATGTTAAAATTATTACACCAACATTGTTTAAATTGCATTTCAAATATAAGCTATCTATAAAATTGTACACACAGAGAAAAATTTTGCCATTTGCCAACTAAAATTCGGTTACTTCGACTAAAATCGGTTGTTACAACTTAATGTTGGGTTTCAGAACAAAATTCGGTTAATACAATTTAATTTTAGTTGCAACTAACAAAATATTTAGAAGTTTCATTTAAATATGGCCATATTAACTGAACTTAATGGTTGTAGCTACAAAAATATATTTTTTTAATTCGGTTGGCTATTTATTTTACTGTGTGTACGAAATAATAATTCTTTTTCTCAAATCTCATAATTAAAGTGTATTCATAGTTTTTTGTAGAAGGCATTTGATAAATGTTTCTATACGATATTTTAACAATTAGTTTACGAAAATTTCATTGCGATATCTTCAAGAATCAAGTGTATTCTAAATACTTATTTCTATTTTGAATCATTAGGAAGCGTCAATAGTATAATAACATGCTTAAAAAGTCCCAAAATATCGATTTTTGCCAACTTTAACAGCGGTTTTCTCAAAATTGTGATAGTATATAAATCACATTTCGATAGAGTTGATAGAGTATATAAATCACATATCGGCATTCAAACCATGGAAGTTTGTCTAGGAGTGTTATCATTAAAATTTAATTAAAATTGCTGAAAAATATGAACAAAAATTGGTTTAAAGTGCTTCTCTTATCATGATTTTTTGGTATTTTCCTTTGAAACTCTTGAAATCCTAGTTCAGCTTTTTAAAAGAGTGTTTTTCCAAAATAACGCACTGTTTTTTGGTTTCACAGAAAAACTTAAAATCGATATTTTTATTGATATTACCAAAATAGTGAATGTATCTCCCAAGTCTTGAGACTAGATTTTGTATTGGTTTGGATTAGAAAGTTAAAAATTATGAGCAAAAAATTAAATGAAAGAAAAACTCTTGTAAGTTTAAAGTTATATTTTTTATGCCTTCACTAGGCATATTAAGTCAGTTTCTGCAAGAGTCGAACTTTTTTGAAATTCCTCATATGCATTTTGATTATGTAAATTCTTAAAACAAATTCTTAAGAAACCAATCCAACCTAATTTTAATATGTATGCATTAGGTTGCTTCTTAGAAAAACAGATTGACTTATTTTGAAATGGACAACCCTGGGTTAGATTAAGATTCATAAAAAAAATCTCTAACTTCTTTAAAATTTTCGAAAAAAAATTTAGGTGTTGCTACCAGACGTTGAAAATGTTCCCGATTTTCAAAAAGGACATATTTTCATAAAAATTGTATTGGTTTAGATTTGAAATTAATTTAGTAGAGAAGTTTTATTGTTTAGTAGCTTTAATTAGCCATATAAGGCCCTAAGGGCTCGGTTATGTAAATGAAGATTTAATAAAAAAAAAAAAGTTAAAAATTATGAGCAAAAAATTATAGGTCGAAAAAACATAATTTTTATTTTTTTTAAATAATAGTTATAACAAACTTTTGAAAAAGACAAAGTTTTTATTGTATTTTATTTTTAAATAAAAGTAACAACGGTGGAATATAAACGAAAAATGTATATATTATCTCTGTCAAGTACAGAGTGTATACAAAATCGAATGTTTTCAATTTTTTAATTGTTCGTGGAAATTTTATTTTCATTCTCAACTTAATTCTCATTTGTTTTAACAAATGGGATATATAAGTATTTCAGTTTGTGAAATGGAACCATCAACAAATTCTTGAAAGTAGTCAATTAATAAATTGAAAACAAAAAACTATAGATTATTTGTTAGGACAATATCCTAATAAAGAAATATAGAGTATGACCTTGAACTTGAATAAATTTTCATTTCCATAAAAATATTTTTCTTTAAAAAACAGCAATAAAAAATTAATTTATATATTTTGTATTATATTGAGCCCCAAATACACAGGAAAAAAATATTCAGTTTTTATAAGATTGTTCAAAAAAAATTTTGAATTATTTTCAAAGCTCCAATTATGAATAAAAAATTAACAATATTTAAAAACTGCAAATTTTGGTCGATATTCTTTAAACACATCATGATAATTAAAAAAAAATAATAATATTGAACTGTATGAGCCGAGTTAAGTTAGGTGGATTTGGAGAAAAGTCAATATTTTTGATAAAAAAAAACTTTTGTTGAAAGAAACTAATGTTACAATGTAAAATTGTTTAATTAGATTAGAATTACTTAGTTCCGAAATATTACATATTTGGCGTATCTTTAACCCTTGTTACCCGAAGGTCAATAACTGAATTTCGTTTAAATTTATCAACTGAAAATAAGTTTAGTTCTTGATTAAGTATAATTTTCAATGTAAAAATATTAATCCTTGTTGACCGAAGGCCGAAAAAGTCCTGACAAAAAAGTCAAAAACAGATTTTGTACATGAGATGATATTAATGATGAGCAATTTTTGGCATGTATCGTATTAGGCTGTAAAAAAAAATAATGGATAGTTTTAAAAAAAATTTGCGTTTTTTGGCTCATGCCTAAAAAATTATGTACTTTTAAATTTTTCTTTTGTATTTTAAAATAATTAGTTAAATATATATTCAGGTTTATTTTATATAACATTTTTGTTCTACGAAAAACATGGGTTAACAATACATCAAATAGTTAATGTTTTTGAACTGAGGTAATATGATCAAATAAAATAATTAAACATTTAAAATTTGTTTCTTTCACCAAAAATATACTTTTAAAATTCTATTTTTATCAAAAACACTGACTTTCCTCCAAATTCGCCAAAAAATATTCGGTCCACAAACTAAATGAACTAAGGGATCCCTTCAGTATTTTTTTTTTAATTAATGTATTTAATAAAAAGCGCCCAAACTTATTCTAATTCTTGGAATTTTTCAATTCGTTTTATTTTTTATTCATAATTAGAACTTTAAATATAATGCAAAATTTTATACATTATTTTGTCATAGTAGGGGTAAGGGTTAATAATCTTATAAAAATTAAATATTTCTTGTATGTAACAGAAAAAATTAGTATTGATATATTTTAATATTTTTTTTAAATAAACATTTTTTATAAAAATATGTTCTTTTCGAAAATCAGGATAATTTTCAAAGTCTGATAGCGATCCCTAAATTTTTATCCCAAATTTGAAAAAAAATAGTTTTTTTTTTGTGAATCCATGGTTATCCTTTCAAAAATTCACCGTTTTCAAAAATAAGAAGCAGCCTAGTATGCATAATAAAGTATAAATCAGACACCCGATTTTAAACGTTTTAAAACAAACTTTTTTGTTTTTTTCCTCAGAAAACAAACACTTGTATTCAAATAAATTTTGTTGTTTTAGAAATTTTGTTGTTTTTTGATTTCAGAAAAGTTGAAAGAAATATATAATAAGGTGGAGAAAAGTTGTAATAAGCTCAAAAATTGTAAAGTATTTCTACACTTAGAATACTATGTAGGTAAAGACCACTGCAAATGTAGTTGAAAACAAATGAAATTTCATTTAAATAAAGGACGACTTACATTACAGTAAATTCAACTAACACTGTAAATGTTCAAAAAATGACTAACAAATGTAGTAAAAATGACGACATATGTTAGTAAAAAATAAACAAACATTTTTTAATTTTTTTAAATAACAAAAACAACTTATTCAAGTTCAATGCCATACTCTATATTTCTTTATCAGGATATTGTCCTAACAAATAATCTATAGAGTTTTTTGTTTTCAATTTATTAATTGACTACCTTCAAGAATTTGTTGATAGTTCCATTTCGGGGATTTTCTAGGTCCCCATCATCAGAACAAGTTTAGAAAGCAGTGGCTACCTCATTCACAAACTCAAACACTTATATATCCCATTTGTTATTTTCAATCTCAAATTAATAATTCTCATTTGTTTTAACAAATGGGATATATAAGTGTTTGAGTTTGTGAATGAGGTAGCCACTGCTTTCTAAACTTCCCAGCAAAAAATTTCCAAAAAGGTAAGCGGGTTTGTAATCAAGCATTTTGGGCAGAACGCATTACTTACTACCTACTTACTTACCTACTCGATTCTTTTAACAGGGCGTGAGACTAAAATAATTGATTCTTTAGAATTGATTATTTTTTTTACCAAAGAACCATTTACTTTATATTTTTACATTTTTTAATAAAGAAATAGTTCCATTGTAAAATTACGAAGTACTTACACAAATAAATAAATAGTTCCCTAGAAAAAATAAGAAGTACTCACATTTAAAAAAAAGAAGTAGTTCCATAAGTAAATTCAACTTTTACTCACACGTGATTCTCCTAGGTCACTCAAATATAACGATCAAAACTCATACGGAAATAAAATCCTAAAAAGTGAAACACCGAATTGATATGATAACATGGGTCTGTCATAATTTTGGAGCTATAAACCACGAAAATATAAATTTTTCAAAAAAAAAAATGCAATTTCTGTTTTAAGTATTATTTTCCTGCAAATAAAAATTTGTTTGAAAAAATATATGAGATAAATTCTTTAAAATTGTATAACTTATTTTTTTCAAAATTAGGAACTACTTCCAATAACGAGTATATGATTACTTCTTGAGTACAAAAAGTTATACATATAAGTTAATAACATTGTAATTTTCTTTTAAGTAAATGGCTACTTTGTTATTGAGTTCATGCTTTCTGGTTTAAATTTAAAGAATTGATTACAATACTACTTGCTTTTTTGACTCTATCGTTGGAATGAGTTTGGTATTGCAGTTACTAAATTTGGCAATGAGATATGTAAGCAAGTGTGGGCATCACCTTCTTTTTGGAATGTGTAATTTTTTCCTGGGTTGTTCTGTAGGACAATATCCTGATAAAGAAATACAGAGTATGGCCTTGAACATGAATAAATTCATTTTCATAACAGAATTATAGGTCGAAAAAACATAATTTTTATTTTTTTAAATAATAATTATAACAAACTTTTTAACAAAAACAACTGTAAAAAATGAATGTAAAATCATAAAACAGTCATTTGATGTGAGTTGTTTTTTTAAATGAACTACAGGGTTAGTAAACAATTTAATTTGTTCTACAAATGACTGACATTTACATTAAATATAAAGAAACTGTATTACAACCCAAACAACAACATATTTTTAAAGCAGAAGTTCCCTGAGTTTAAAAATAAAGTCGGAAAGAGTTTCGCGAGTGTTAATGAAAAAACATTGCACAATAACATGCACAAAAAACTGCGAAATAATGCCGTAAAACTAAAAAACGTTCTATGGTATTTAGCAAATTTGCTATAAAACTTATCCGAGGTTTACATCCCATAAATAAATAAATGTATGAAACTATTTATTATTAGATTTTTTTTTTAATTGCAAATTCTTTATATATTTCTTGGAAAAATTTTGAAAAAAAAAAATTGAATCCAATTCGTAATATTTGAGTACGAATTGGATTCATCAAACTTAAAATTTCCATTCTAATTCGCGTTTTTCTCGTCTTTTGCGGTTTTCGCTAAGTTAACTAAATATCTTAAAAAATGTATATCCAATGCAAAGGGTCAAATAAAAAATTAGAAAAGTTATTTATTGAAAAAAAATATCCATATGATAAATCCGCGATTTGTTAAAAATGTTCCAAGATTACCTCAGTATCCAAGTTTTAGCATAATGTGCAAATAACTATCATATAAAATATTTGACAAATCGCGAAATTTACTAAATAGCGGGTTTGATTATCATATTTTTGAATCAAATTTTAACCATAAATGTTACTACCGGCTTTGACCTCGGTAATTTTAATTCAAAACTTATGTATGAAAAATTAGCAAATAAAAAAATTGTAAAAAAGTTATAGTTTTATATATTTATATACAGTAAACCGCGGATGCGTTGAATAATTAAATTGTTACACCATTAATCACATTTTTTTTGTTTTTTGGCAAATTGCAATTATTTTGCAGTTTTTTAAAAACTGTTTTTAAATGATTATAATCCAGAGACTGTGCCGTTTTTTATGATACCTTGTTTTGTACCACAACTTAGCGGTTTTGTTGATACCACAAATCATACGGTACAAACGCAGTGTACGTCATGAAGAGATTAACCCCTCATTATATTCATGTTTTTATGTTTATTAACACCTCGAAATTCTTTTCGATTTTATTTATAGAAATATTTGAAATCTTTTGAGCTTAATACTAAAATTGAAAAAAGTAGTACTTTTTTACAGTTTTCAACTTTTTAATTTTAACATTGATTAACATTTTTACTTATCACATTTTGCATTAGTATTTTCTTTCACACATTCAAAATAGAAATACACCAACAAAAATAGTTGTGATACAATTAAAAACACATCAGCTAATAACGTTTGTTAGCATAAATTATGCAAAAATTAGTAACATTTTGCCAAGTTTTTACATTATTCTGATTTTATTTGCATAATTTATGAGAAAAAAACATAATTAATTGAAATGCTAACAATAACTTTGCAACGATTTTTTTCTCTGTCTTTGTATTGTAAATGTGGAAAACAAAAAGCAACTCTGATACTTAAAGAAATTGTGATAGTGAAAAAGGTCTTTCGTTTTTTTTTAAATAAAGTTTTCTATAGTTGAAAATAAAAAAACTTGTTTTGTTTTTTGTGCAGTTGAAAAAAACATTTTAAATTTTGAATATATTTATTTTTGTTAAAAACCAAAAATAAAACGTTTTCCGGTGTATGGTATAAATACTCTATTGCTAACCCTAAAACCGGCCTAAGCTTTTTTGCAATAAAATTTATACCACGTGTTCGCCACGAAATATAAACAAAATGTTCTTCTACCAATTTTTTGTTCGTTGCCCACTTTGGGCGATATATGCCGAAATAGGTTAAGAGCGAATCTCAAAAACTAATCTATAAAATCGAATAATTTTAGGCGTAACTTATTTCTCTTCCCAAGTTATAAATACAGGCCATTTGTGCTATTAGTTAAGTAGATATGGCAATTTTATTATAACCCGCCTGGAGGTGGGTCTACCAGTTAGAGGGTTAACTTTACATATTTCTATTGTTTCAATCAATAGATATTGTGTAGCTTTGCCGTTGCAAACATTTGTAAAGGTGTCTAGTTTAGGTGAGAAAAATCATAACCACAATATCTACATATCAATGGTCATAAGTTGACACTGAAAATAACACACTATTACATTTTAACATTCATTTGGTCTGATACTTATCTCAAGTGATAATCATTATCTTCAATTACGATTTATCAACTTATGACCATTGTCATACCAACAAATGGAAAATTTTTATGATACAATTTCCAAAAGGAAATAAAAAGAAAAATCCACTTCATTACTACTACCGTTGGCTTTAAATAGCAGCAGTAGTAGTATTTTTTTGAATGTATAAATTTTTGTAGTTAAAACTATAAATTTCCCAGTGGAAAAAAGTACTACCATATAAGTAGTTATATAAGTACATATTTGATAATGGAGAGTACTTACAATTGTCACTACAAATCTCATTACTTTTATATATGGATGTTGCGCAAAATAACGACATATTAGTAATGATCGAAATATATGGTTTCCTATATGCTTACCAGTATGTACAAAAATAATGAGTCTATAACTAAATTTAAAAAAAAAAACTAAATTTAATAAAAAAATATATTTTATTGAACATTTTCTTTTTAATAAAATTTGCCCACACGGAATTCGAACCCGGGCCTTCAGGTTGTCAGTCAACCGCTCTATCATCTGAGCTATCTCAAGATGTTATACTAGACATTACTTTCTAGTTTACAAAAAATCAAGAATAAGTAGTACTATATGTACTTAATAAAGGTAAAAAAATAACGAGTCTAAAAAATAGATTTTCAAACTTTTTTTAGATCACTACTTAATATTTAATATAATGATAAAAGTAAGTATGTACTTGTATTGAAGTAATGGGAAAATTAAGAAATTTATATATATTTCATTATATATATATATATGGGTAATTTTCAAAATCCTTTCATTTTATGAAAAAAAAAAAAATCAAATTTTTTTTGATGGCACATTAATGACACTTTGTGCACTTGAAGCAGTAGGCATAATAAACTTAAAACCGCTCGCGTGCATCAATTTGGACAAGGGCCGCGAAAGTTATAGCGGTTTAAAGATGCAAATTAAAAAAAATTTTCAAAATTACAATTGCTTGTAAATTTCAAAAGTTGTTGGCGGTATGTATTGAAATCATTACCATCTTTAAAACTGCGTTTAAATTTTTGATTTATCTCTTCAGCGTAAAGAGATATAGGGATCCAAAGTTTTTTTTGATGCCTAAATTACACTATTTTTAAAAATAACATAGTAAATTATAATTGAAAAAAATTTCAAAAATATGCGTCACATTTTGCCAACAATGCTAAAGTTTTCGCAGTTTTTTTTAAGGTAATATCTTAATTGGTTTAGAAAATATAGGGGTTTGAATATAATATTTTTTATAATTTTTATAAACAATTTTAGTATGAAAGAGATAAAATTATTTTTTTTTTTGTGACAGCACATCAATGATGTTTTGTACAATTGAAATACTAAACATAAGAATTTTAAATCCGTTAGCGTGGATCAATTTGAGCAAGGGCCGCGAAAGTTATAGCGGTTTTTAAAATTTTTTGGGGTCATTTTTAAACGAGAATTTTAATTATTTTCAAGAATGTGGTATGCTGGAATGGAACAAGCTGGAAAAAAAATAAAGTATACCTTTAAATTTTTTTTTTTTATATTTATTTTTTAAATTTATTTTGGATTAAAATTTATAAAAAAAAATTTATAAAGATTTTAGTATAAACTAGCATAAATTAAATTATTTATATTATTAAAGTTTAAGCGACTATAACAATACATAATTACAAAAAAACGAGTAGGTATTTATTTATTTTTGTTTGTTTTCTTTTCTTTTCCAACAACTGAATATTTGTTTGGAGTTAAGCCATAATGAATACAAGGTGGATTTTTAGTGCACTGTGGACAACTTAAGTAATTAAGATACAGCGATCCTTTCTCTTTGTTTGTCCAAATAATCTGGTGGACTTTCTTTGTATTTGGAGCTTGTTGAGAATTTTTTATAAGCAGCTTATCGATGTTTTGCATGTCGTTTTCATTAATTACAGACATATTTATTTTTGAGCTATTAGCAGAAATAATATTAACCATATCTTGAGCAGATGTTACGTCTTTTCCAAAAGACACTGCTCTATCACAAAGACCCTTCACGGAACCACCAACGCCATCAGCAACACTTTTACCATGGCCAGATGTTGTGAAATTCCACGAAGCAAAATTTAACTTAAGAAGCTGACAATGATATTCAAAAAGGAAGAAATTGTTTTTGTTTTTGTATTGAGTCGATGGGCCATCACTTTGAAAATGAAGAGTCTTTAAATGTGGAACATGTCTTTTAAGAAGTTTTAAAATAGGACCCAAATGGGCCCATATAGCAGCAGCGTCATGACGCAAACATTCTGACGCTGTGCAAAATGAAATACATTTTATTGTGTTCGATATTTTGTCTTTATAAAAAAAAGCTCCCGTATGAAGAGAAACTTGTTTTTTGGAAGCTCCAAAATGAGCACTTTGAATTTCAGTTGCGCATTTGCAATAGTAGTTTTCTGAAAAATCTATAACTAATAATGCTTCATTGCAATCCAAATTAATTTTAATGTTATCAATAGACTTATATTGATGGCCAGTATCATATACGTGTTTTAAATAAACTGCAGTTCTCGAGTTCAACTCCTCAACCAATTCTTTTACGTTACATTCGATTATATGCTTAGATGTAATTTTTACGTGGTAGTTTACATTTTTTGCTCCAATTCTATCTACCGTTTTTTGGCTCCATTGATAATAAAAGGTTGACATAGAATAATTATCTGGCAAAGGTATACGTTTATCCTTACAAATCTGACAATCACCGTACATACAATCTTTTGAGCTTGAATTACAAGTTACGGAATTTGTAAAGGCAGTTGTGCTAGCTGAACTAAAAATCTTTAATCTAGATAGTTTCTGTATCATGAAATTAAAATTAGCGTGTTGTTTGCATAAGCAAGTGTCGCGTGCTGTCATTTTTTTAGAAATAATATAAAATGGTTTAAATCTGAAAAATGTTGTTAATGAAATTTTCGACCTAGTTTCACTACGAAACTTTTTGTATAAATTTGTAACTGTATCTTGCAAATACCTCTTACGCATGGTCTTTCCAAATTTTTTAATAAAGTCACGTTTTCCCGGGGCAAGTGAAGAATTTTCATCCTTTTCCAGAAACTCTTTTATTACATTTTTAATTGTTTTTGGTTTGTTTGATCTACTTACTTTTAGATTAGTACTGTTTAAGTGCTTCTTTTGCAAATATGGACTGACTAAATTTGATACACGTTGTGAGAGTTTATGCTTTTTTATGATTCTTCCAGACACAACTTTAGAAAATATAGCTTTTTCTTTCTGCTGGCCAACTTTCTTAAGATTTTCCGTTAATTGACTTTCCAATACTTCGCAAAACATAAGCCGTTTGCGGACTGCCTCATGGCCTTGTCGCATTGTGTTTTTTACTTTTTTTTCTGGAGTTGTTTCCTCTGCTTTTATCGCTCTGTAATATTTTTGCTTCCAAAACCGAACTTCCTTTTTCTTTTCTTCCATGGCCACTTCAAGGTTTTTAACTTTTCTACGTAAAGCTTGTTCTCTTTTTCGAGCGGATTTAAGTTGTTTTTCCATTGACATAAACGAATTCAAATCCTTTTCCTTACAGTCATCACTAATATTTAATATACAAGTATTACATTCTAAAGTTTGTTGATCATCCTCTTCGTTATTGGAGTCATCAAAATCGATAGTGTTACTTATTTCTGGCTGTTCCTTTTCATTTTCAATGTTATTTCTGACATCAGTACCGCTGTGCTCATCCAAAAGGCTTTCATGAAGTTGGCTTTCTTCGCATTCAAAATCACTAGCTCCTAATACTTTTTTGATTAAAAGTTCCTCAACATTTTCATTTGTAACATCTACAAATTGATGTTTTTGTTGCAGTCTTTTCAATTTTGTTGGTTTATCCCGAACTATCACTTTGTCTGACTTAACACGTTTACTTTTACGTAAATTTCGTTTAATTTCATTTTTTTTCTTTTGACGTTCGGATGCAATTTTTCGCTTTTCCCGCAGTTTTATAGCTTTATTAGATACCATATTCCTGATTAAAAGTTGAAACGTTTATAAACTTTTTAAAATTATTTAGTGAACTGTCAAAAATGATTTCTTTAAACAAAGAACAAGGGTTACATGTCATAATGTTTTCTATGCACAGGTGATTAAAATTTGAGTCTATTTACCATAATTAATTACCAAAAGTTATAGCAGTTTAAAATTTTTTATGAGTAATTTTTAAACTAGAATTAGAATCATTTCCACGAAGTGGTATCGTTTTATGACTTAATTCGCTAAAAACCAAATGCAAAACTTCGTTTTAATCTTTAAGTGGATTTATTAACTGGTCAACTTAGTGTTCCATGTCCTTTTGAAATATTATTTTTTTTTTTAAGAAAATCGCGATTTTCGCGAAATCTATAGCAGATAAACAATTTTTGATGGCATAACTAAAATAAGCACGACCAAATTGATAGAATGTGACATAAAGAACACTTATTTGTTTTACTAATTATTTATTCTATTAAGTGATGCTGAATAAGATCAATAAAATATTGAAAGATCCATATACGCCTTATTCCTCAAAATTTTTTTGCGGCCTCTTGGTTGTTGGTAACACTATTAAAGCTATTAAGATTTCTCTATTTACTTCAGCATTGTCATCAACGGTTTGAGTGTGCCCAGGCAAAAACTCTTAAATTAAGATTATCGCGTAATTCACTTACGATGACATTTGATCAAAATTTTTGCACACTAAATTGTTTAATAGTTATCGACACAAATATTTATGGATAAAAACGGTAACGTTAATGCTTTATTCCGCTAAAAACAAATTAATTAAAAAATCAGTTTTTGCACAATTTATGGAAAAATGCGAAAAACACAAAACTGCAACATTTCAGAGCGGCCTTTTGCACATATGTGTAAAATGGTATAATATTACGATCACACCATATTCGGACCATCTGACACTAAAACTATGAATGTGCCTCGCGAAAATAACAGTTTTTTAAAAAAATCACGTTTTTTTTTTCATGTTTGTGGAACCCTAACTCTGGTTGTGTTAATGGCACATTATCGCGACATGCACCAAACTTTAGTTGTCTTTTATAAACACTTTCTTAACATACGATACGTAAAGGGCCGCGCATTTGCTGGCCAATCATTTCAAAAAAAGTAAATATCGAAAAAATTTGGTTTCAAAATATTACCACCATATAACTTTTTACATATTGGTGGCACACCTTCCTTACATATAGTGTAAATTACTTCAAGTGTAGTGAGTTTATATTCCATGATTTAGACTTCTACGTCATAAGCTGCAAATAATATACCCTTTAGACTGACAAATTTTGACGCTGACTCAAACGATTTTTTAAGAAATTTTAACTTTGAGCGTACATAACTACGAGCCTGTTGCCTCAAATGTTCTGAAAATTTGCCAAAAGAATGTTTTTTTAATCGTTAACAAAAACCCGTAAACCGCTATGCTCTAAGTTAAAAAATACAAAAGTTATTGCAAAATTAAGTCAGTTTCATCAATATGAAAAAATTTTGAAAATTACCCATATATATATATATATATATGTTTTAAAGTAAGGCAGCTATTAAGCTGGTGTCATTACTGGTAGTGAGAAAAGTAATGACGTGTCATTGCCGTTTCTACACTGGGATGATGTGAAGCAGCAATATCCATTTTACTTGCAGATGCTTGGGATTATATAGTGATGACGCCGTTTCATGTTGTATGGCTGCCGGATGTTCCGTTTTGATTATGTGCACATAAATACTAACGGAATCTGGAAAAAACAGAAAATATTCAAACAAAAAAATTAATAACCCAACCAGCAAATACAATCAAAAATTGGCTTTAAAAATATTAATATATTTTTTTAAAATTTTCTAAAAATAGTAAATCGATTACAACAACCTTAATAACCAGCAAAAAATAACCTGGATTTGGTAAGCAGTAACCACACTTTATGCTTCCAAAATAGCGCTTCATCGCCTTGCATACTATAAAGCAATTACGAAGGCATTATGTAGTGCTTCCCAAAATGCCTTCTTTGCGGCAGTGAATAATGCATACAATGAAGCAATAAAGAATGCATACCATGAAGCATTAATGTTGTCAACATACAAAAAAGCGCTTCTTATTGCCTAAGAAGGCATGAATTTATTGCTTCAAAAATTAATTGGTACTACAATTTCCATAAACTTTTAATTGCATTAACAAATATTTTAATTGAAACAAGATTTTAGATTTTCTATGTGAGTATAAGTTATTTCGAAATCATTAGACTATTTTAAAAAATAAAAAAAGAAATAACTTTTTTGAATCATTTTAAAAATATTTTTCCTAAAATCGACAAAATTGTTGGCTGGTAAATATTTAGTAGAACAATGCGAGAATTGTATAAAAATTCCATTATATGAATATATTTTAATACCAGCAGTGTATTAATTTAAAATATTTTTGCAATATATAAAATAAATACAATGTTTAACAATTTAGAAATTTGATATTATATTTTGTGGGTGAAAAGAAATAACATAAATGTGTTAGATATTTTGAATTTTAAACTTATTGTTAGAAAGCTTTTGTTTTATGATTCTATTTTAATAAAAGAACTATTTTTTAATAGAACAACATGTCATTTATTTAATTAACAATGATTTACTAGTATTTATCTAAAATATAGAAATGGTATTTTTAATTAACGTATACTTATTTTGGAATTATTAAGAGAAAATATAGATCATACGCCCATACAAACTATAACAACCATTACTGGACATTTTTCAACAAAACGGTGCAGATATATAGAACATTGCTTCATTAAAACATTGTTGTAACACTTTTTGGCTAAAAGTACACTCTGGTGAAAATATTAGCAACCAAAGTTGAAACATTTGACGACTATTTTTTTATCGCTTATGTGTGAAAAAAAAAATAACAATTTTAATCGAGTGCTTCTTGAAAGAGCAAAATCTCTTCAAAATTACACACTTTTCCGATTTTTTTTATTTTTTTGAAAATTAATACCGTGAACAAATCGCGAGTTATTGACAATTTGAAAAACTGAATACGGGAAAGTGTTATGGGATCCATGGAGTATGTGTGTACAAAAAAATCAATCAAATTTGAACACCCTCGGTCAATTCCATTTGTGATGCATCATAGATCTCATGATATCAGTCTTTGTGTATTTTAAAATTAAATGGTCCGATCGGTCTTCATGTAATCGATGAACTAATTTTTAGCGAAGAAAAACATTGTCATATTTTCTCTTCAAAAAAAAAAAACAATCAAAAATATGACATATTGGGCTTTTTTATATTTTTAAATAGTTTTGAAAAAAGTCCCCTCAAAAAAGGTAAACAATTTATTATTCAAATAATTATTTGGCAACTCTGGATAGCAATCTTTTAAAACTTTTCTGTCCCGATTGTAGTCCAGGTGTTTAAAAATTGTAAAGCTTTTAAATCACCTAATTATCTCTATCCAGTAACTATATATGTCCATGTAAAAGTAAGTTAAGTTATGTGACTGTGGGACACGTCAGTGTCAATTGATTAAAGCAGGGTTGGCATTCAATAACTTTTCATAATAACGATTGTTGGCTACCACAGTAGCCCTAAGACCGAAACGAAAATTTAAAAAAGAGGTTCCATTAAAGACAGATTTTAACACACTGTTAAAAATGCTGCACGCCTCCACCCAGTAAAAAACGCTGCTTACAGGGAAGCAGGTTTGTAAGGGAGTAAGCGCAAAAGAATCCCGTACAAACCTGCTTACATATGCTATGATTTTTATATGGCGAATTACCACTTGGAAGCATTACTTTTGGGCAAAATATGCGCTGATTTTAACGCTTATAAAAAGCTGTGATTTCATGGCTTGCAGTAAAATCACATTTCGTGTCTATATTATTACGATTAAAAGTAATAACATGAATATACCATACATAATTTATTTTACATAAAAGTCTACAGATATTAATTTTTTGTTGTTAAAAGTTTTGACATATAATATAATTATTTTATTTTTCTGTACCGCTCCACGTGCTAGCTCTTCAGAAACAGTTAAATGACTAATTATTTTTTATTACATATTAGAAAACAGCAAACACAATCGGAAATCACTCGGGGAAATTGGTACAGATCGTTTATAATACACGATATGAAACTTTCTGCATTACAACCTGCATCCTTATAAGGGATTAGGGTAAGCTGCTTACAACCGGCATCCTGGTTAGGGAATACAGTAAGTTAAAAATTTTTGTTTGTTTATTTTTATACGAAAACTATTCGTTACTATTGCTGCTTCTCAGTATTATGTAATAGTAAGCACTTACATCAGCGCAATTGTTATTTCCTGTTTCTAAAAACACGAAAATTTTTTACTGGGAAGTTATGTGACTGTGGGACACGTCAGTGTCAATTGATTAAAGCGGGGTTGGCATTTATTTATTTATTTAAGTCTATGGATACAATATCCTTACAGACTAGCATATAAAAATTAAGATATTTAAAATAAATTATTTAACAAAATTTTAAATTGGGAGTGAGAAACACTTATGTCTAACTTATTACAATAAATATTAAATAATCTCATAGATCTATTTAGTGGTTCGTTTAATACATATTCAGTTAAGTGTATATCAATATGAAAAAATTTACTTATATTTCTAAAACTTCTTGGTGGAACATATATTGAAATTAACTCTAATAGCTCAGGAGAATCAATAACACCACAAATAATACCATGTAAAAAAGTTAAACTAGCAATAATACGACGAGTTTCCAGAGTTTTTAAAGAAATAAACTCACACTTATCTGCGTAAGAAGGGCTAGAAAAAGAAGGAATGTTAAAATGATTCGGATAGTTAAAACATGGTAGGGCAAACTTGACAAACTTTCTTTGAATTCTCTCAATACGACCAATATGAAGAGCAGCATTAGGACTCCAAATAAATGAAGAATATTCCAATCTAGATCTAACAAACGAAGTATAAACCACTTTCTTCGTTATGTGATCAAAACATTTATCCAAATTACGTCGAATAAATGCTAAAAGCGAATAAGCTTTCGGTACAATAAAATTTAAATGACTGGTGAATGATAATTTAATATCAAAAACTACACCAAGGTCCAAAATTTCATCAACAGATGACATTACATTACCAAACATTCTGTAATCAGAAATTATAATATTTCGACGTCTATGAAAAGACATACTATAACATTTAGAAATATTAAAGGGTAAACCATTACAATTTGACCAATGAACTAGATTATTCAAGTCCTCCTGAAGGTCAAAACGTCCCTTACAGAAAAAATTGGCTTGAAAATTTTGAGATCATCAGCATACATTAAAAATTTTGAATTTTTAAAGCAATCACTAATGTCATTTATAAAAATATTAAATAATAAAGGACCAAGGATGCTGCCCTGTGGAATACCTGACGTTGGTATAAAATAGTCCGAACAAATTCCATCAACAGATACTGTTGCGATTCTGCCAATCAAATAATGACGGAACCAACTAAGCATATTTGAATGGATGCCAATCTTGGAAAGCTTATACAATAAAAGTTCATGTGGGACTCGGTCAAAAGCCTTGGCGAAATCTGTGTAAATTGTGTCAATTTGAACACCCTTTTCAAAACAAGAGTTGCAAAAGTTAACAAAAACCGATAAATTAGTTGTTGTTGATCTCCCAGCCATAAATCCATGTTGTGAAACAGATATATATCGTTTTAACTGGAAAAAAAGTTTATCAAACACGATGTGCTCAAAAATTTTAGCAATATTGGTTAATTTGGAAATAGGACGGTAATTAGTAACACTGCTTCTACTACCATTTTTAAGAATTGGGAAAATAGTCGTAAATTTCCATTTCTGAATGAAATAACCAGCTCGTAAAGATTTATTACAAATTATTTTGAGGGGTAAAATAAATGAAGAAAAGCATTTCTTAAGAAGAAAGGCTGAAAGTCCATCATTATCACATTTAAAAGAATTCGAAAGTTTACCAATGCCCGAAGCAATATCTTCATCCAAAATTTTTAAAGATCCAAAATCAAAAAATGAAACAATATTACTGAAATCCGCTTCATTCATTGAAAAGGAATCATCATTAAAATTTGACTGAAAATACATGGCAAAAAGGTTGAGAGAATCTTTTAAATTCTCAGAAGAAAGATCATTATATGACATAAGCACTGGTATTGTAGAAGTACTTCTTTTAGAATTAATAAAACTCCAGAAACTTTTCGGATTATATTTAATAGATTCATTAAAACTCATTAAATATTGATTGTATAAAAACTTGTTTAAAAAATTAAATTCTTTTTCATAACGAAGAAAATTTTGCTTATCGCTGGTACTATTTGAGGCCTTAAATTTCATGTGGAATTTATTTCTAAGATTTTTCAGCTTCTTTAAACCTTTAGTGTACCAAGGAAGCTTGTACACTTTAGGATTAGATAGTGGCACATTAACTTTGATAATAATAATCAATAATTTTTCATAATAACGGTTGTTGGCTACCACAGTAGCGCTAAGACCGAAACGAAAATTTAAAAAAGGATTCCATTAAAGACAGGATTAAACACACTGTTAAGAATGGTGCACCCCTCCAATTACGTAGCGGAAGCGGTTGTACATACTTGAACATATACCTAATTTATTGGAGAAGTCTCTTCCAATCCATGCTTTAAATACAGACATGGCAGTAAAAAATTTAAAAAATCTCATTTTTGTTTTTATTTTTGGGAATTGTGGCTTACAGCAAATCATAAATTTCACATAGTTGACTTAAAAGTGTATTTAGGTTCAAAAATCATTGGATTATGTCTATTAATAAATATTCCCGCTATTCGCAAAAAAACTTGGCCTGAGTTGGAACATATTTGGAATTTCATATTTTCCAATAGGAATATCTTGGGAACTGTTAGAGATAGCCTACACATGTAAGCATGTTTTTTTTAGTCTCTAGTATCAGATTACGCCAATTTTTTGAAAATCGGTTTAGAAAAAAAAAAAAAAAAATGGCGAACACTCAAAATGTTATATGCAAAAAGTTCCCTATTTTGGGTAGACATATTACTGCCCCCGGTTGGTCTGGAAGGTTCAAAATTTAAGCTCGATATTACTACACATATGCCTCTTCCAAATTTGATAACAATAGGACTACTTAGTAAGAAATTGCTGAATTATTTCCAAAAATTTTGTGATATATACCACTGTACCGCATCAGAGTACAAGGAGTTTTCTTTATAACTAAAATAAAATAAAGGGTCCGCCAAATAACTTTTTTTGTTTGAACTCCTGAACCAATTGGACTTTGTATGGCGTCATACCAAGGTCTTTATGCAAAACTCGTCTCAATGATGTCTCCGAAATGTTCAATTGTTGAGAACGACGGTGAATTGATGTTGATGGCGCTTCACGCAAACTTTCTGCCACAGCAGCAATATTCTCGAGTGTACGCACATTTTTGGCTTTTCACGCTTTGGTTTATCGATGAGGATGCCAGTTTCTTTCACTTTTTTCACAAGATAACGAACATACGGACCATATTCGTTCAGCGGAAAGATAAAACTAATTATCTGTCAAATCAGACATGAGCTAAGTCTAAAACTGTTTACTGAATAGCATTTTGAACTTCTTTCCATCAGTAAACAAGACGGTTTGTAAGTCATACAGGATCAGAGCATTAAGATTTTTATTGGATCTACTCAAATAGTGTTAGACTGAGTAGTAGAGTATAATTGATGGAACTACGTTTTTTTATCTCTGAGTTTTTAATTTGTTGTACCAAGTGTAGGGTATAGCATTATTTAAATTTAAAATTTTCCTTAACAGATTTTTATCATGTTTTTTTTTGCTTGTAAAAAAGTTATTTTAATAAGATATGCTTTTGAACAATTTTCATAAGACGTCTTTTTATTTGTTAATCTTTTGAAAGTTGAAATAAATTTAGTTACCAAGGACACTTTTATGTGTTTGTGATTTAATGTTTTTTTTTTTTCGTTTGTACTGAAATAATCATCCCACTTATTTATAGAACTTCAAATTAAAAATATATAAATGGTTACATGAAGGAGCCGGAAATGTTTTAAATTTCCCTTATAGCTTTTTATATTACTTTCTATATTTTATATTATTACACAATTTCCATTATCTATTGAATATCATAAACAATAATGCCCCCAAGTCCCTTGGCAATGCAAAATATAACAAAAATTATTAGAAATGTAACAATATTGTTTTAATATTATTCAAAGAATAGCCTACCAAAAATTCCATAAAATTTTAAATTGAAATACCATTGTAAAATATAAGGCTTTAAAGGAAAAGAATATTTTATCTAACGATTTTATAAATTTTATTGAACAATGAAAAAAAAAAATGTATAAGTATCATTTATATTAGCTACTTCAAATATCTTCGACACCAGTTGTCTTTAAATGTCTCTTATTTCTAAAGTTTTTTTTTTGTTTTTCTTTAATTGCGATAACCGATGGAGCAGCTTTGTGGTAAACTATATTTAAAAACTAGAACATGTTTCAAGTTGACAAATCTTCAGCTTAAGAATTGATGGTCATTTAAATGTCGAGAAAAGACAAAAATTACTAGAAACTTACAAGAGTTTTTTTATTTTACTTTTTGGCTCATAACTTTAAGATCCAAACTAATAAGAAATGAAGTTACTACACAGACAAAAGTATTGTCAAACAAATTTAAATCAAACTTTTGTTAGATTTCAAACTCACTTTCAATTAAAAGTTTAATAATATCTATTAAGTGTTTGTTTAATTGAAAATGAATTTGGTGCACAGAAAATTTCCGGTTTTTGCAAAAACAAAAAATTTTTTAAAAATCACCAAAATTTAATAAAATCGATTAAATTAAAAAATTCGATAATATTGAATAAAATTTAAAAAAGTCAAATTAAAAAAAATAGCTTAAATTTTAAAAATCTCTTAAATAAAAATTTTTAAAATTGAAAAAAACGTCTACATTTAAATAAAAATCGTCAAATTGACATAAATTGCAGGAATTAAAAAAAAACAATAAAAATTAAAAAAAAAAATCAAAATGACAAAAATTAAAAGATTTTAAAATATAGACGCTTTAAATTTTATTTAGGAAATTTTTAGCCATTTTTTTTAAATTTTATTGATTTTCTAAAATTTTGCCGATTTTTTCAAATATTAACGATTTTTTTTTAATTTTTGCGTTTTTTCCATTTAGCAATTTTTTTAAATGTAGCGATTTTTTTTAAATATCACAATTGCTTTTTTTCCCAATTTTGGCATTTTTTTTTATTTTGAATTTTTTTTTTGTTTTTTGCATATGTAAAGCGTCCGCTTTTTTTTTTTTTTGAACTCCTGAAGCAATTGGACTTTGTATGGCGTCATACCAAGGTCTTTATGCAATGATGTCTCCGAAATGTTCAATTGTTGAGAACGACAGTGAATTGATGTTGATGGCGCTTCACGCACACTTTCTGCCCCAGCAGCAATATTCTCGGGTGTACGCACTGTTTTTGGCTTTTCACGCTTTGGTTTATCGATGAGGATGCCAGTTTCTTTCACTTTTTTCACAAGATAACGAACATACGGACCATATTCGTTCAGCGGAAGGATAAAACTAATTATCTGTCAAATCAGACATGAGCTAAGTGTTACCATTCACGAAATAAGCACTAGTTGAAAAAAAAAAAACGTTAGATGGCGGACATTTAGAAATATTATCCTAAAAGGATATTTCGAAATAGTTTGGGAGATACAGCCATTTTGTGAAGCAATGTTCTTGCCTAAATGATGCATTCATTGGGTTCCAGAAAATCGAACTTAAAACTTAAACTTAACGGTTTCTCAAATTCTACTGAACTGATTTCGATGATATAGTGCATAGTCGATGCAGTCGATCATCTTTAAAAAAATTGTTTACTATTTGTTTTTTTCACTAGACTCTCCAAAAAAAAAAATGGTCAAATATTGATTTATCATTTTCAAACGGCAGCTGTGAGAAATAATTTTTTTTTCTGATTGAGCTTTCGAAAATAAGGTCGTTCATACTAACCAATGCCCCGTTTCCCGTTTTGCTTTCAGCTAACCGTAACAAATGCGTCGAATGAGTGTTATATACTTAGACAATTATTTTTAATGTAAATGTCAGTCATTTGTAGAACAAATGAAATTTTTTTAACTAACCTTGCAGTTCTTTTAAAAAAACAAACCACATCAGATTACTATTTTATGGTTTTACATTCATTTTGACAGTCGTTTTTTTTGTTATTTAAAAAATAAAAAAAATCAATGTTTGTTTATTTTTTACTAACATATGTGGTTCATTTTTACTTCTATTGTTAGTAATTTTTTGAACTGTAAAAACAAATGGAGCAAAATTGATTATTAATAGGTTTTTTGTTAAAGTTCAGCCTATTATATAGGCTCTAGCTTTTCTAAAACTTCGGGTTCTGATGAGATCTTTAGCCAGATCAAAATACTAGTCCCAACCTAGCTAATATGTTTGATTTGCTTTATTTTTGTAAATATACGGAGGTTGAAAGCTCGTAATAAATTGAAAATAACATAAAAATAATCTCGATGTATATAAAAACAAAAAACTAGTATAACTGTAAAAAATGTTAGTTGAATTTAATGAAATGTGAGTCGTCCTTCCTTCAAGTGAAATTTCATTTGTTTTTGACTACATTTGCTGTCGTCATTGCATTTTTAAGAAATGCATAAAATTCGATGGAAAACTAAGAAATTTTTCATGTGAAGTTCACGGTTTGAAAGAGAGCAAGCTTCAAAATCAAACTGAAGTTCAATTTCAAAAAAAGTATTTTGAAAAGATAATTTAAGTTGATTAAAAATTTCTGATAATTCAATCTAAGTAAGATCAAAGATTTATCTTTAATATTAAGTCATTATTTTGATACAAGGGCACGTAGGATTTTATCAGGATACCTCTAAAGGACATCATCTTAACTTATAAACCAATACAAGGATTTTTATGAAATTTTGCAGAAGATGACATTAAGTATTATTAGCAAAGCGTTAAAGCCTGAACATTAAAGTTAAGATACTTTTTTTGTTCAATTTAGCCAAAAAAACGAAATCGCTCTATCTTCTTAAATAGAAGCACAACATTTTTTTAAATTTTGGATTATGATTATGTCTTAAAAAAAGCAATAATTTCCATCCAAAACTTTTTTTTTGTGTGCGTTAATTTTCGAAATGCATCCTAAACATATTTTGACTCATATCGCCTCAAGTAGAAATCAGTATTAATTTTCGTAGAAGAATTTAATGTTAATTTTTCGAGACGAGCAATTTGGTATGAATTTCGATGCATAAAAACATTTGCGCGTTAGAGTGGTTAAAATCGGCTAACACACACACAAAAATTTATTAATGTCATACAAAAAAAAAAAAAAAAAATATTTCGACCCAAAGTGTCGAAAATTTTTGAAACTTCTCACATATTTATAAGGGTGGTAAGGACGTGCTATAAAAAAGTTTTTATGTAAAAAAAGAAGAATATAATTTACATGATTATCAATTAATAAAGTTAATTTTCCTTACTATGCAGCTCAATTTGATGCAATTAAAACAATTTTGCATAATTATAGATTTTTGCTTTGTTGAAATGTTTTATGGAAAATAGACAAAAATAAAAAGTATAGAATTGGTTGTGTCGAGAAACATGATACAGATCATAAAAAAAGTTTAATATTTCAATTCAATTTTAATTGAAAGAATTTTTTTTTTTTTTTTTGAACAAATTCAATTAAAAAGTGTTTGAGGCCACACAATTGGATAGAAAAAAAAAATACGAGTCTGTCGAGAAATAAAAACAACACTCAACAACACTTGGTTTAACTTACACAAAACTATCGTCAACATATTGTATGTACCCCCCTTACAAATATATTCAAATTAAACAATTTTTTCTCTGTGTAGGGGTTTTTTTTTTTGAGAGTCACATACACGTTGTATGTGAATTAAAAACCCATCAAGCAAAACAAACTTTTGCTTTTGCAATTTTTTCCTTGTTTGATTCACTTCGTTTGCTTACAGGAACAGGAAGTAACATTTGCATAGATAAAACTTTGATCGTTATATGGGACTACGCACTACAAAAATGCAATAGTTTTTCTGTTTTTCCAACACATCACGTCATGCCACATATTTATTGATTGGAAAAATGAATGCACACGCCAAAAAAAAAAAAAATATATATATATATTAAAAAAGAAAAATATGCGCTTTGTGAGTTTCATGTTTGATTCTAAGAATGCCTTTCAGCCTTTTTGTTGGAAATTATACCGCCATTGAACAGAGGGCCAGAGAATCTTTTTTTTTTTTTTTTGGCTAAAAGTAGTTTTTTGGAATTAGGCAAAATCAATAATGCCAGTGTGTTTGGTAGTTATTGAAGCAGCTACAGCAACACTTTGTTGCCGAAAAATTAACTTCTGTTCGATTGATGGACTTCCAAAGTCAAAAAAATCAATTTAATATTATGTAAAAATGTAAGCACTTTTTTGAAATTTAAACAAATTTTACAAAAGTTTCAAATTCTATGTATATCAATTTGAATCTGATACTATGGTAATTGTAATTATGGGATAAAAAGAATATTTCCGTAAAAATTTGGAACACATAAAAATTCGGCTGTGGCAACCGAATTTTTTTCCAAACGAGTTGCCGCAACCGAATTAGTGAGGTTTGCACAATCGAATTAATTCGAAATTCTGTTGCCACAACCTCTTAGATTCGGTTGTCACAACCGAATTTTTTGCAGCAGTTCGTTTGTTTAAACCGATTTTTAACCAAACGAGGTTGTCCCAATTGAATATTTTTATTATTTTGTCGATAATTCTGAAATCATTTTTAATTTAAAAATTTAAGTTTTTATTTATTATATAAATATCAAAATAATATTATAAAATATATGGGCTATTTCAAATTTTTTGAGCACCTGCTGAAACCGACATACTATGGCTCTTATTTCGTTAAGTTTTATGAATTGAAAAAAACGTTGTACAGGGTTTGGATGACTATACTTGAAGGATATGACGTGCAAAGGTTTACATTGAAAAGTCTTCACCTTAGGAATTGGTGGTCATCTAAAATTCGAAAAATTAAAAAAACGACTTGAAACTTGCAAGAGTTTTTTCATTCATTCCGTTTTCTCTGTAATAGTTTTTAGTTTTCAGATCCAAACCAATACAAAATATAGTCACTAGACTTGGTGGATATATCCACAAAAAAAATTTTCCGAATTTTGAACTTTTTGAAGATTTTTAATAGGGTTTTTGCGCCGTTTAATTAAAATGTGTTTTAAGCGCAGAATTAATAAAACGGCGTAATTTTATAAAGTTTGAGGTATATCAAGTTGGTGTCAGCGCACCAATAATGTTCCACGGACACCACAAACTTAAAAGAAATTAGCGTAAATTTTTTGAAAATGTATCTCTTTTGCGTCTGACAATCTGAATTGTCTTTTTAGTTGGCTAGCGTATTGCGTGATGTGAGTAACTTCGTAAAGTTCACCTCCGAGGCGAAAACGCACTTTAAAATTTTAAAACGCAAACATTTTATGAACTTTTGAAAATTTTTGTAAAAAAACAATTTTTTTTAAGCTTTTTTTTTATATCAAAACATGGCATGCGAATATGTTTAGGTTTCTAAATAGATTCTTCGAGACGGACTAAACTAATAAAGTGCAAAAAAAAATAATTTTTTTCAATCCTGGCGCGTTTTTTCCAAACACATTTCGCTTTGTGACAACTAAAGCGCTGTATCAATTCCGCTCAAAC
The DNA here is from genome assembly GCA_021234595.1 of Delia radicum. NCBI lineage: Eukaryota > Metazoa > Arthropoda > Insecta > Diptera > Anthomyiidae > Delia > Delia radicum. The sequence goes on from CM037851.1 coordinate 11,658,513, forward strand.
GTACATCGAATGGAAGACTTTACTGAGCTTGATGCTAAAATCGAAAACGCACCAAAAAATTTTAAGGATTTAAAATTTTATGGAGGAAACAAAATGTTTCTAACCTTAAAAAGCATCCTTGTATGAAATATTTGATTTTGAAAATTTTAAAGAATTATTTTTGAATTCGGGTTAATAAGTAACCCAGAATCCCAACAAGTATTTTATAATCGGTCCAATATTAATATTTGCAAAAAAAAACGCGTTTTTTTTTTTGAACCCCAAGAAAGTGAGACTATATTTTTAAACAATATTCACGAGGGCCACCCTAACAAATTTCAACAAAACAATTAAAACTTACTACCGCGAAAACTCCCAAATTACCGCCGATGCAATGACATCTTAAAGAACTTGCTTTATTATAAAAACTCTATGATCATAATAGCCTTTGCTGAATGCTTCTAAGAATAAATATTTCAGTTTCAATTCAGTTTATTTTATTTATGCTCGTGAACAGTCGTGAATAAAAATTAGTAAAATGGTTTCAGATTATACATTAAAAAACATGAAATTCGTAAAAACTGAGAAGCGAAACAAATTAACCGAAAAAAGACGCGAATATCGCCAATCTGAAAAAATAAAAAGCAAAAAAAAACAAACAAATCGCAAATTGGTGTAAGAAAGTCAGTTAGGTATTCGGCTTTAAATAACAATAATAATAATAATAAAAACAATGCCATCAAGACAAAAAATTGCGGATTAAAAAAAATTGAAAACGGCTTAGAATTTATCACTGGAACCCAAGATTTAACTAACGAAACGTTAGTTACAGCTTCCAATTTGCAGAACAATTTTACAAATTTTCAAAGGTAAAAAATCAAAATAGCAAAAAATCATGAGTGGTAAAGTTTAAATGGTTATATCTCTTAAACCATTAGCGATAGGCAAATAGTTTTTTCCCAAAATATTACAAATTATGTCTTATACTAGCCGTAATTTTGTAAAATTTTTAACAATTTTAAATAAATTTTTATATGCATACACGATCAATTTTTTTTTATTTTTTTTTTCAGTGTATTTAAAAAGTATTGAAGCTTTTACAAATATTTTAGTGTGCAAAGAAAGCCCTTAAGGGGAATTATCCACACGCGTTATCCTTTTTCAATTTTAACAAAAACTGTAATTTTAATATTTTTTTTTTTTAATTTTTAACTTAAAACCGCCGTAAAATTTGCGCCGCTTAATAAAAATGATTAACGCTAAAATATCGGCTTATACACACACAAAGTTGCCCATATATCTTAAAAACATTTCATCAAAAAGTACACTATCTTAGTAAAAATTTTTAAAAATCTTCGAATTTTTTTTTGAAAACCATCTAAAGATGTATGTTTACTAGAGTTCGTCACAAAAACTTGATTTTATAATATCAACTTCTTGCACATGCGCACGGTGGCCCAAAGTTTCTGTTTGATCGAATGTAAATTTACAATTTTTGCATTGGATTCGCCATTTTGAATTCATTTATTAAATCACCCTCCCCCAAAACCTCGTGGTGCACAATTTAAGCTAACGAAGGCAAAGGAAAATATTTTTGAACAAAAAGTGCAAGTTGTGATTAACATCGGCGACTTGTATCGTCCGCCATTTTGAATTTCTATAGTCTAATTGCAGAATCAAAATGTGTTACCGTAAACACAAGTCAATACAAAGTTTATTTTTTATCGAATAAAAATTTACTTTTTTTGCCGCCATATTGGATCCGCCATTTTTACACAATTCGGTACACAATTTAAAGCAGCTGCGACTACGGGAAAGACTTTTGGAAAAAAAATCTTGTTCTGGCCCTGTGTGCATTGATTGGCACTGATTACAAAAAAAAAAAAACTATTCAAATGTATTGAAATAGAGCAAAACGTTATAAATAAAAAATACTTACACACACACTCAGACAATATTGTTTGATCGTTTGTATTGGAATTTTTCTTTTATGGAAATTTGTATTGAAAATTGAACACCATAATAAGTTTTCAATTTCAAACATAAATTGGTACAAGGGCATTTTAAATTTTTTCAGATTTTGCAACTGTTAAAGCGTAATTGGAATATTTATGACCCAAGAGATTTTTGAGATAATTTTCAAAAATTTTTGAATGGGGTACCCACGAAGCCTGAAGTTATTGTTGAAAAACACTTTTTTAAGACTTTGCGTACTAAATAAATTTTAGATCGTTATTTTTCAACCAATTTTTAAAATTTAAACGGATATGCCAAGAATAATAGCTTTCAAAATATATACAATATATATGATGAATTTCAAAAATTTTCAACACTTTAAGGCAAACTATTTTCAAACATTTCTATTCGTCAAAGTCTAAACATGCTAAATCCATCCGCGTTTACCATTTGCCAGTTATGGTGCTTGTAATGATTAAAATTGCAGTTTTTGCTTGGATTGAATTTATTTAAAAATAAAATCGCGTTTATTTTAGATTATTTTTTTGCCGGTTTTATCATATTTAATAAACATGTAAGAATAGCGGAAAAAGCTACTGAAAATAAGTTAAAAATGAATTTGCAGAAAAAACTGCTAAATTTAGCAGATATCTTTGTTAAATATTAAATATTATTATAATAACAGCAAAAATATAAATAAAATAATAACAGCAAAAATAAATTTGTTAATTTTAGTTAGTCTCTTTACAGGAAGAAGAAGAAGAACACATTTTTATTGAAAAATTTTACGGACACAAGGGATACACCAGACTGACGCAGTTTCGTCCCCTTAATGGTCAGTGGTTATTTTATGTGTCCATTGAACAAAGTATTTTTATATTGTTAATATGCTCTATATGAAAAACTTTTTTACTTTTAGCATCAAGCTATGCATCGTAATCTCACCTCTTAACGAGTTGCGCCACGGTCGACACAGCGATGACTGTGGCTAAAGTGGAGTTTGGTCACACTACGTACACACAAGTATTGTTTTGATCAGAAGAGACAGAATTAACTAATACCAATGCATAATTAATTTCTCAACTAGTATGCTTCTTCTTCTTAATCCTATTTCTCTTTCATAAGTAATTATCACGTTTTTGATGCGCTTTATTCACATACAATAGTTGGATACCAAGTGTTGTTAACTTTACAAAATTTTAGTTATATACGATGTGCATTTTAGTTAATTGAAAATAGCATTTTACTCTGTAAAATTAGCAAAAACTTTTACAAAACTTTTAACAAAATTGTTGCTATATGTTCCTCAAATTTAGTAGAATGAAAATAACAGTTTATTTTACTAAAATCCGCAGAATTTTTTTGCTAAAAAATTGTAGATTGCAGATTTTATAACGGCAGACTTTTATTTGCATTAAAAAAAATCTTAAAAAAAACTTTAAAAATTTCACATTTCGTAATGATTTTTTTGTCTACTAATATGTAGTAACTATTTTTGCTGATTTTAGCAGATTATTTTATTACTTTGTATTAACTAAAATTTATCTTAAATATAACTAAATATTTGTAAATTCAACAGGTTTGTTTTTGCTATTCTTATATTACTAATATTTAGTACAAACGCTGATAATTTTAGTAGTTTTGTCTGCAAAAATTGTAAATTGCTGATTTCAACTGATTTCATAAGGGCAGACATTTATTCGCATTAAAAAACAAAACTAAAAAAAACTTTAAAAGTTTTTAATGATTTTTTTGTCTACTAATATTTAGTAAATGTTTTTGCTGATTTTTGCAAATTATTTTGTTTCTTTTAATTAACTAAAATTTTAGCTTAAATATAACAAAATATTTGTAAATTTAACAGATTTATTTTTGCTATTCTTATATTACTAATATTTAGTAAAAACGCTGCTAATTTTAGCAGTTTTTTCTGCAAGCTAAAATTTTTGGTCCCTTTTTTCGTTATTTTTACAGATTTATTTCCATGGGTGTACTCAATAAAATTTCTCTTTGAAATATATATTTTTTAGTAGACTTAGGTACGCTGAATGCAAATCGGTAACATTTTTTATTTCATTTACAGTCTTTAAAATATCACGGCTTTTATATTTACATCATTTACCCCATTTTCCGTATATCATACAGAAACTATTTTGACAATATTTCACCTCAAAGTGTCGAAAATTTTTGAAATTCCTCATATCCAAACCACCACATATTTCACAACAAATTAATCAGACACTCAGACATTCAATCGATTGAATTAAATAGGCATTGATATGCATAATTCCTTGATAAAGCATCAGTTTTAATGTTACTTCAGCACAAAATACCAACTTCTGTTCGCGGTGCATAGTGCCACTCTAGTCTAATCTAATCTAATGTTACTTAAAACACATTTTTTTTACCAACAAGAATACATGAACATCTTTAGACATATTTTAATGAATATGAATGTGACTTCTAAAAAGTTTTCATTTAAATTCCAAATTTGTCTATAGTTACATTAAAATATACCGAAATAATCCGAAAAAAAGAGGTAATTTTTGACCCCACTTAATAAACATTAAACATGAAGTTGAACAGCTAAAAACCTATACTTGCACCTTAAATTTTTGTTCTCCACAACTTATTCATGGTATATTAAGATATACCAGTCCTGGTCGGCATACCTCTCTTGTAAGTTCTTGTATTTCTATTTTTATTTTTTTTTTTTAATTTTTAGCCAATCACATATACACTCAGAGAAATAAAGTGGCAACCGAATTGAAAAGTGTATTTTAATGGTAACAACTTATAAATTCAGTTATTACAACGATATTTACATTAGATTTCCAAATACATTTCTTGTTGCAACTAAAATTCAGCTGAATTAACCGAACTTTGTTGTGATAACTAATGTTAGGTTGTACCAACCGACTCAAATTGGTATTAATCGAACTTGATTCGTAGTAACCGAATTTCAGTTAGCAAATAGCTAAATTTTTCTCTGTGTGTATAATCAAATTGAGTTTAAGCTGAGCATGGAATTATCACAAAGAAAGGTGTTGAAGTAGAAAAACCAATAATACATTTCTTTATATGTCCTTTATCTCTAATTTGTATCAAAAACTTGAATTTTAGGATTCTTTTTTTTTTTTTTTTGTTAGAAAAACGAAAAAAATCCCATAAAATTTAAATGGTTTCTTATTTAATATTTCATTTTTTATTATACTTTCTTATACTTTAAACCACATTTACACAAACTAACTATAAATCCACACTACTACTACCCCAAGTACTTGTTATACGCAGTGTTGTCAACTTTTTTAGACCAAAACGCACAACAAAAATTGTAAAAAGCGTAAAAAAAGCGTTATGTTCTGCTTAAAAATTCGTAAAAAAGCACCAGCGAAATGTTTTTTTATTGTTCACAAATTTAAAGAAATGAACTCAAATTGACCATAAAACAGTTTTATAAATAGATTTTGTGCTAAAATTTCTTCATCGACAATTCGGTATTTGGTCTAGTATTTTCTGCGTACTTTTGCGAAAAAAATCTGTCAAACTTCATCTAAAAGAATAAGGGCTTCGTATCAATTTGCCAAACAATGCCATTTAAAAAGCAGTTAAAAAGTGACATTTGATTGAAATTTCCTTAAGGGAGTTACTAGCTTTAGATTTTTTTATTCTTTTTTTATTTTTTTTTCCTATTTCAATAGTTTAAACTTTTTTTTATCTGCCATGAAAATTTTGGAGAAAAAAAATACAGAAATAAAAAAGTTACAAAGTTGTTAAACAAACTCCTTGCCCTATGTTTTTCAGAAGCAAAATTTACTTTAAATGCTTTTTTCTCAAAACAAGATATTGAAAATCGGGTGCCAATGTGCACTCTTAACGGATTGATCAATTTTCAATCGGTTTTCTTTGTTTCGTAGACGACTTAAAAATTAAGTTCCTGACGTATTTTTTTTGAAAAATGAAAAACCACAATTTTGTTGGGAGTTTTTTTATTTTACCCTCGTACCATTTTAATGCAAATCAAAAATTTTAAAATCCGGCTACGTTAGGGACTGAAGAAGTTGTTAGTGTATGAAACAAAACAATTTTTTTTTTCAGATGAGTATCCAAGGCACCAAGAGGACACCCGATTATGCCTTTAAAAAATGGTGTATAATTAAATGGTTACCAGGTTTGCCATGGTAGTCCAAATTCCAAATTAAAGTATCTAGAATAATATATAATATTGTGCTTTTCTATCGCAAAAAGTTTTTTTTGAATAAACCATTTATTCATTTGTTTATAATTGCTTAAATATGGTCGTTTTTATTCATTTCTAAAGCTACACTCAGGGAACTTTTGCTTTAAACATTTTGTAGTTGGTTTAGTTATAATGCAGTATCTTTATTTTTAAGTGAAAAAAAAATCATTTGCAGAACAAATTTCCTTTTTAACTCTATTTGTAGTTCATTTAAAAAAACAAACCACATCAAATTACTGTATGATTTTACACAGTAGTATTTTTTAAATAAAACAAATAAATGTTTGTTTATTTTTACTTCATATGTGACTCATTTTACTACAATTGTGGTTAATCTTTTGAACAGTAAAAAACAAATGAAGAAGAATTTCCAGGTTCGACTCCTGGCAGGAACGCCATGTAATGTGTTAGGGATTGTATCGGTTGAGTAAGACAGTATTTATATTTTTAATGTTACCTGCGCTAGTTAACGCCACAGGTATTAAGTTTAAGTTTGGCAGATTTATATGCCAAACTGAGTTCTTACTGGCGGATTTATATGCCAAAAGAAAAAGACGTTTTAAGTTTTACGACTTAACAAAATGTATTCTTTTATTGAACTTTAGCTTGTTTATATACTAAGATAACGGTAACCTTAAAACTACAAAATCAATGAAATAGTTGTTGTATTTCCAATAAAAGATACAATATTTCCAAAAATCTAATATTACATTAGTGTAACGTTTAATTACATGGGTTACATTTAGTGATATAAAAATAATATAAAAATAGTATGATATAAATATACTACAATGTTAGTTGAATTTACTGAAATGTAAGTCTTCCTTTTTTCTAGTGAAATAGAGACGGAGGAGATTAGAAAAATAAACAAAAGATCTAAAAATAGAATATTTGTGTTTTTTTGTAACGGTCACTTCTGATATATACAATAGGAGAAAAGGTAATAGGAAAGAAAACTGCAATTTAGCTGCATGACACTCGACGTCATACTTGGGTGTGATCGATAAAACGGTAATGACTTGGTATTGTTACGTTTGTAATGTAAGAAGAGCGCAGGTTTGATTCTTACAGCCGCAGGTTGTTGAAAAATGTATCATATAGAGACAATCTAACAATTAGACACAAATAATAATACAATTTAAATGGAAAATTACTCAAAAGGTTTATAATTTATCTAGGTTTATAATTTTTTAGAGAAAAACGTTTACATTTACAGTGGTCTTTACCAAAGGGTAGCTGGAACGTCTTGCACGACATTCGCAAGACTTTGTTTATACAACAACAACTTTTCTTTTGCTCTAACCTATTAACTCTTGAAAATTATAAAAATATGAACAACAATAAAGTATCCCAAGAAAAGAATAAAAACTTTTTTTAAGTGAATTAGTCTGTTTTTTGCTCTTTTAAGTATTTAACTCGTCAAACCAGGCATCACAGCAAGCAAGAGAATATTTTTAAAAGTATTTATGCTACACCCAGAAAACAGTTGTAGTTGTGGCCACCGAATTTTCGCCAATCGAATTCTGACGATTACGACAACTAATATACAGTTCCCTAACCCAATGGTACATTCCAAATAAATATTATTACGTTCCACAACATTTTAGTGAAATTAAAATTTTTCTGATATTCTGGTATTGAATAGTCCTCTGTCCTACTGATTGCACAAAAATCACATTTAATTTTCATTGTCTTATTTGCTATTTAAACATTTTAAACATATTTAATTTTAATTAAAAAAACTTTTTGTTTTGTTTTTTTTTTTCGAGATTTGAACTTAGAAGTTTGGAGTACAAGATAAACTCTACCCACTACACCGCAAGCATTTATAACTATTAAGTGCTAAATTTGAACTTAAATATTATGTTAGGAAAACAAACATTGCACAGTGGGGTGGGCCTAGTACATTTTGCGGCATCAACTAAACCGCTAAGTTTTTATACAAGTTATGCACATGGTTGAAAAGATGTTTACTTGTAGATATCAGAAACGTGAAAAAACATATTTGCGTAGTGCAAATATTTTTCGCAAATCGCAAAAAACCGAGTTCGCATACTCAACCGCTAAGTTTTTTAATAAGTTCTGCACATGGTTGAAAAGAGAATCACTTATAGATATCAGAACCGTGGAAAAATGTATTTGCGTAGTGCAAAGTTTTTTCGCAAATCGCAAAAAACCAAATTCGCATACTTAACCGCTATGTTTTTATATAAGTTTTGCACATGGTTGAAAAGAGAATCACTTGTAGATATCAGAAACGTGAAAAAAAATATTTGCGTAGTGCAAATATTTTTCTCAAATCACGAAAAACCAAATTTGCATACTCAAGTACTTAGTTTTATTTTTAAGATATTCACATCGTTCAAAAGAGTACCACTTTAAGATATCAGAGACGCGAAAAATATATTTGAGTGTTGCAAATATTTTTAGCTAATCGCAAAAAAAAAATTATCATTATGGCCCGCTTAGTTTTAATGGCTGAAAAGGGGATTACTTATAGATATTAGATACGCAAAGAGATGTATGAGCTAACTTCCAAATTCGCTAATTTAAAAAAACCAAATTCCTATCTATTTTTTTTTCTAATAAAAAAAAAAAAAAAAATCTAACACAACTCAAAAAAAGTAAATTGGCAATATCTTTTGGAAAAATCAGAAATTTTACAAAAAAATATTCGAGCAAAGTTGAAAATCGAACAAGTTTGTTCTACAGAGCACGCCAGAGCACGGCGGGCATATTAAATTCGTAATCTAGATAGTATTAGCTTTCATATGCATACGGTTTTAGGGTCTCCCTCCCCTGCGTTCAAAATATAGGGCTATTGAAACATTAAGTTTCTCTTAATTTTTATTAAAAAACTAATCTCGTCTATGTGCTACCAGCATCTTTTTTTACAAATGTATTAACATGAAAAATTAATGATTTTGTATTACTACTAATGATTTATTACTTAAAGGTAGTGACCTAAGTGGTTAAACACGCACAACACTGGCTTATGTTAGTACCTCTTTTTAATATGAAACATTTTTGGAAACAAAACTTTGACTTTGGCAGCTTGCCATCGTACCAATAATTAGAATATCTCAAAAAACTAAACGGAACTAGTTTCGGCAAGGTCTTATCTATTAGATTTGCCAATTAGTTTGAAAAAATTCGAAGATTTAAAATCGGACTTTTTGCCGGAGAACCCCTTAGGCTGCCCCAACGTGCATTGTCTCAAATTCGTTTATCAATACCAATCATTAGTTGCTTTTATAAACAATGTAATAAACAATTCGGCTGATACTACTCAACATCTAATTTAGTGGCATATTTGACTGCGAATACCGTGTAGGGCACAAACCACTTTTGATTATCGGAAATTGTTTGAAGAAATTGATAGATGGTACATATATTCTTGTATTATCACAAACCATATAGTTGCTTCTACCGTACAAAATTACTAACCGAATTCTATTTGAAAAGTTGATTGGAAATACCAATAATTTCCCCTCTTTTTAATATTTAGTACAGTAGTTTTGCTTTATTAATCGATTATTGGTAGTTCCAAAAAATAATAAATGTTGATGGTTTCAACCATATTGCAACCAATCCTTTTTCTGGGTGTACCCTTAGCCTTTACCTAAATAGTATTATAAGTGTAGTAAACCCTTTAAATTGGAGTTTTTAAAAGTTTTTACTGCCGTTTTAAAACTTTTTAAACAAAGGATTGGTCTCTAAATCAAAAATTTTAAAAAGCACCCCTATGGGGAATGATACCGGTTTTGTGTGTGCCACAGGATCGGTCCCTTCGTGTCAGAGACCGGTCCTCTGCTAAACTCTACCCTATTTAAGCAACTGGCAACTTTAACATTGGCTTGTCATAGGAGGGGGTCATTTGTCCGGCTTTAAACCACATAGTGGCATGCCACAGGACTAACCAAAGATGGGCATACGACAAAACTGTCGCAAAAGGCCCATGTCGTGTAAAATAAACGAAAACTAAACAGCTTACAATGGGTAAAATTCTGGCCAACTGGCTTTTTCTTGTTAATAAGCATTCTGGTATGTCCTCCCTTTACCAGTCACAGGATTGGTAATTTTAGAACAATTTACACTGCTTAACCCATTTCAGTTTAAAATTATACCAGTCCAGTGATAAGTCCTTCTTTAACCAGTCACTTTTAGGTCAACTGACTCCTCATTCCCCATAGTTGGTCCCTATTGGGAATGAGGACTAGCTACTAACGATAAATTGCAAAAGCGCCAAATTATTACATTTTTATATTTTGGCACCATGATTAAAACTTTAGCGTTTTGTGACTTTGAAAAGCACCACAAGCAGTGGAAAAAGTACCAAGTTGGCATCACTGGTCATACGATAAAGCTGTTTCCTTTTTGTAGTTATTAGTGTTTGCCTGCATGAGTTGTAAGTGCATACGTGTTTGCTTGTATGCACACAATAACAACTAACTGCTATATCCGTTTTTATGTGCGACACATTTTATTTTTAAAAATCGTTTTCGTTCAATTGAGTCCAAAATGGTTATAGCGTGTGAATTTTTTTTTCTTAACAGCAACAAAAAATAAAAAATCTTTTGACCAGCAATTTACAGATTTGGTATGTGGCTGGTCACCCAGTAAATACCAATCAAAAAAGATGGTAAAAATCCTGTAAAAAAAGAATTAAAAAAGAAGAAAATACGAGTTGAAAAGGAATTGTAATATTGTTTGTTAAATGTACTGCATTTAAGAAATGTATGCTTGCAAGTCATTTAAACTTTTGGATACTTTTCTTTAAAAATTAAAAGCTTAAAGATGTTCTCATAAAAACCATATACAATTTTTAAAAATTAATTCAATAATCTATTCAGATTTTAAATATAAAAATAAACAGGCGGGGATCAAAAGAAAAATTCCTTTTGAAGAATATTCTAACTTCCCTTCCCGGCGCGGATCACGATGAGGGGGGAGTTATGTGGTGAGGTTTATATATATATATTAGAGTTCGTTTTCAAATTTTTTTTGATTTTGATTTCTGGATATTATCACTTTTTAGAAGGTTTTTGTATCAATAAAAATAATGGCGTATTTTTTTTTTTTTAATTCCAACTCCTTCCCGTGCCTATAGGCGACTAAAATCGCGGATTTTGGGTCCCTTTTCCCATACAACAAAAACGGCTTAATATATGCCAAATCTGACTACAGTATTCGACTCTTCGGGAAAACTTAGGCCCATAAGCTATTTTTTTAGTTTTTGGAATGCACCAGAATGCATAATTAGAGTGGTCCAAAAAAATATTTTTTTAAAAAAAAATTAAAATATTTATTTTTGTTAATATACAATGAAAAAATACTTACATCTGACAAAAATGGTCCAAAAATTTTAATTTTGTAGTTACCCGTTCAAAAGTTATTAAAGTTTAAAAATTTAATTTTTTAGTGAATACAAAATAATTTATTGGTTTTGTAATTTCTATTTAACAACAATTCTAATTAATTCTATTCCTTTCCACAGCAGATAAAGCTAAACAATTTAAATTATCTTTATATTTAACTAAACACGAGTTGTTCAGGCGCGAAATTATAAATATTTGTTGATTGTATATTTTTAGCTTGTTCGATTGCATTACGAAAACCTTTCTGGGCTGGCCACTCAACAGCGTTATAAAGCATAAAGGATATGTTAATTCCAAAATTAACCAGAGTTTTTAAACTTTGAAGAGTAATAAAATCAAACGGTTACTTACTAAAAGCGGGAACAATATATGCCAACTTGTTAGCTGCATCAACAACATTATTAACCACTTCTTTTCCCTCTTCTACTTCTATAAAATCTTTTTTATATAGCATTTATTATATTTATAATTATATTTATTATATAACTTTTGAACGGGTTGCTATAAAATAAAAATGTTTGCACAATTTTTCTCAGCTAGGAGTACTTTTTCATTGTATATATAAAGAAAAATTAAATTTTTAAACTTTAATAACTTTTGAACTGGTAACTACAAAATTAAAATTTTTGGACCATTTTTGTCAGATGTAAGTGTTTTTTCATTGTATATTAACAAAAAAAATATTTTAATATTTTATTTACAAAATTATTTTTTTGGACCACTCTAATTATGCATTCTGGTGCATTCCAAAAACTAAAAAAAAGCTTATGGGCCTAAGTTTTCCCGTAGAATCGAATACTGAAGTCAGATTTGACATATATTTAGCCGTTTTTGTTGTATAGGAAAAGGGACCCAAAATCCACGATTTGAGTCACCTATAGGCACGGGAAGGAGTTGAAATAAAAAAAAAAAAATACGCCATTATTTTTATTGATACAAAAAACTTCTAAAAAGTGATAATATCCAAAAATCTATTTTTCAAAACTAACTCTAATATATATATACCCCCCCCCCCCCCCCAAACCAATTAATAAAAATAATATAATTACACACAAAGCAACTTTAAAAAATAGGGCTGTAATTTTAAATCGTGGTTTAATTAAAACGGTGTGCGTTAAAATATCTTTTAGTTGTAAATTTGGGACAAAAAATTCCAAAAATTGCATGTCTGTTCCCAAAATTTCTACAAATAATTTATAATCAAAAATTGTACTGAAACAAATTACAGTTAATGTGTCATCGTAATTAATTAATTAGTATGAACTTAAAAGTTTTACATTTTTGTTGCTTTAAAAGAAAGCCTTTCGAAATTTAATACCTACAAACATTAAAAAAAAGAAAATTAAATGTAGGGTTCCCAATATCGAAACGGTATTGAAAAATCTGTATTTCGGTAACAAAAATTTTTCAATACCGAATTTTCGGTATTTACGGTACTCATTCAAAATTTGTTTCTTATAAAGGGTCCGCCATCTAACGTTTTTTTAAATAGTACTTATTTCGTGAATGGTAACATTTAGCTCATGTCTGATTTGACAGATAATTAGTTGTATCCTTCCGCTGAACGAATATGGTTGTGTATACGCTTGAACAACGCTGGGCGGAAAGTGTGCGTGAAGCGCCATCAACATCAATTCACCGTCGTTCTCAACAATTGAACATTTCGGAGACATCATTGAGACGAATTTTGCATAAAGACCTTGGTATGACGCCATACAAAGTCCAATTGGTTCAGGAGTTGAAGCCAACTGACCATCCAATGCGTTTTCGCTTCGCTAAGTGGGCCTGCGATCGATTTACAGAAGATGCCGATTTTGCCAAAAAAAATCATCTTTTCAGATGAAGCTCATTTTGAGCTGTTTTTGACATCGTTGGACTGTTATTTGTGGGGTGCCGTCAAAGATAAGTGTTACGCCAACAAGCCAGAGACAATTGACCCTTTAAAGGACAATATTCGTGAAGCCATTGGTGAAATACAGCTGCACACAATCGATAATGTGCTTAAAAATTGGACCGATCGTGTAGGCTATTAGTAACCGGAAGGATTGTACTTTCAAATAAAAAAAGAAATTTGAGAAAATATTCAGTAGTTTTTTTTATAGCATTTTCAAAAAAAAAAAAGTTATTTGGCGGAATCTTTATTTTTCATTTTAAAAATACCTTTATTCATTTCCCATGTTTTTTTTTATTTTAATACAAAAGTGAGATTTAATAAAGCTGAGCAATAAATTTGCTTATTTTTATTAAAATAATATTTTAAACCGGTATTATCCTGCATTCTACAGCGAATGTTTGTGCAAATTCCCCAGCCACTGAAAATGCCTTATCCGGTTTAATACTGGCAGGTGGTATCGTGATTTCTGTTTTACTATTTTAGCTAAATCTACGCGGACAAGTTTGTGTTTATATGTGAAATTTTTTTCTTAATCGCCTATTTTGGAAATTTTTAAAATTTTGTTTATTTTTTTAGACAATTATGGTGATTTTTTCAACATTAGCGATTTCTTAATTTTTTCTTCAATTTTGAAGATTTTTTCAATTTAAGGGTTTTTTAATTTTGGCGAGTTTCTCATTTTTGGCGATTTTTCCAATTATGTAATTTTTTTAGTTTTGGCGATTTTTTTATTTTTTAGCGATTTTTTTAAATTTTTGCATTTTTTTTCAATTTAAGACAAAATTGCAACGTAGAAAAAATAAAAATTTGATTAAAAAAGATTTACTTCATTCCCAGTATTTTTACATTTAAAGCTTAATAATTTATACTTGTAAACTCTTAAAGTGCTCATATTGACGTAAATGCTTAAGTTTGTCTTATTTTGTAAACCTTTTTTTTATCCTTTTAATTTGTTTTTTTTATGACAGACTTTTAAATGTTATTTACTCGTACTTTTAACTTTTTCTTGTGATTGCAATAACTTTGTAAAAACAGTTTTTTATGTGCTTTCGCCTGCTTATTTACAAACCTTTTCCATAAACATACATGTATGTACACTAGGATGTCCCTTAGAAAACGCTTTGTCGATATACACAGCCCAGCAAATGGTTCCACATGGTGTCTGTACAGAGTTTTGGCCAAAAATTATCCAAAATTGGAAATTTTGAAAATTACATTTTTTATATCATATATTTCTTTAGTATACCTAAAATTATTGAGATACGAAATTTTGACCACATCGGATATCATTATCGCACTAAAAAATGACGCACAAATTTGATAAAAATGATAATTACTTGAGCCAGAGTGAAAACTAAACATTTTTTATATAAATAATACATATTTGGTCTTCAAAGTTTAGTAACGTTATGATGCTTGTTAGGAAAAGACCCTAACCACGTGCTTGATTACTAAGAAGACAAGAATGGAACAAAATTAATGATTAATAGGTTTTTTGTTAAAGTTCTGCTTATTATGGAAGCTCTAACTTTTCGAAAACTTCGGGTTCTGATGAGATATTTCCCCAGATCGTAATACTAGTATCAACCTTGCTAATATGTTTGATTTGCTTTATTTTTGTAAATGTATGGAGGTTGAAAGCGCGTTGTAAATTAAAAATAACATAAAAAAAAACAAAAAACTAACAAAACTGATAAATCGTGTTTTTTTTAAAATTAATTTTAAAGATTTTTTAATTAAAATGCCTAATTTGAAGATGTCGATGGTTATTCTTATAATATAATATATAGCTAAAATTAAAAAAATATATTGAAAAAATAATAGTTCGTATTTGCGTGTCTAGCATTCGAGGACATTTTATGAAAATATATTATTTTTAAATTTTAATGTTTTAATCAAAGTTTGCATCATTTTCGGAAAAATATCACTTACAATTGATTGGACTATAATTATCTTTACTTTTATTTAAAGCATCTTTAACCCTTACATATCTGGGGACAAAAACGTCATGAGGGTAAAGCTTTTAAAATGATAAAACAAATTTTCACATAATGCAAATAACTGTTTTATGCAACTTGTTCCCTATAGGGTTAATTTTTCCATTTTTGACTAATAAAGACTTACTAGGAAATTCACAGAATAATTTGTTTCAGATTTTCATTAAATTTGTATATGTGATAAAGGATGCGAAACTAATGAAAAATAGCAATTCATTGTAGTACCAATATTGCTTTAAAGGTTAAAAAGGAGTCCCAAAAGGCCCCAACACAAACACAAATAAGCATATACCTGTTTAAATTGATTTGCTGTAAAGTTAGATATATCTCTAAAATACATAAAATTTGATATATATTTTTTTAAGTTTCATTGGAATAAATGTGAAAAACGACGCAAAAATATTGAAATGGAGTCATTTATGATTACACTTTTTTAACCCTTTAAAGTAAGATTGGTACAATAAAGAATTGCATTAGTTATCCTTTAGTACCCCTTATCACTTATCCAAATTTAAACAAAATCTTATAGAAGTCATTCTGTAAATTTACAAGTGGGTCTAATTTGGTCAAAAATTAAAACATTAACCCTATGTGGATCAATTTGCATTAAATAATTATTGTTCCGGTAGATTTTTTTTATCAATTTAAAAGCTTCGCACTTAGTCATAATATAAAATACATTTGTTGGGTCTTTTTTTTATAGCCTAATAAAATTGAATCGATTGAATTGAAAACATTAAAAATTGGTTAATTTTTTTTACATATTAATCAATTTTCATAAAATGTTCTGGAAAGGAGTCGCTCCACACAACCACGAATTATAATTTTATCAATTTATATGTGTTCTTTAATTACAACTTTTTTATTATAAAAACAGCAATCGGCATTTTTAAAAATCATTAAAATTAATTTAGATTTTTATCAACATTTTTATCAAATTTGTAGGCCATTTTTGATTCTAAGCTAAAGTGGGTTCATGATAGCCGATGAAGTCAGAATTATATATATAAATAATTCTGAGTATATTAAATAAATAAGTGAAATAAAAAATAAAATTTGTAAAAATTTCGAATTTAAGGTATTTTTAAAAAATGAAACTTTATTGGGCCATTATCGGCCGACAGTCGTCATGGATAAACGTTTTCAAAAAAATTGTTTTATTTCATTTGGAATCATTTGCAATAAAACTGGGGGATGTAATGAAAAATCAATTTTTAAGGGACTCCCTAATGTACACACAGAAAAAAATCGATTTGGAAATCAAGCAAAACAACAATAAATTAAATAGAAATAACTTTAAAAGCAATTAAAGTTTGTTTTCTTTTTAATTTCAATTTGATTCAACTGCTGAAAATATTTAATGTTGACATATTAATTTAAAAACTTCAAATTTTATTTTAACTAGAATCATATTTACTTTAAATTAATTTAAAATTTTTTGTTAAAAACTGTAACGTTAATTCAAACACGATATAATGCTTGATTTAACTATTATGTTATTCACTGTGTATGTATGTAAGTATTCACGCATGTGATGTTAAAGTTTGTTTGTATAAGTAAGTGTAAAAGTGGTAAAAAATTCAATTTTTTATTAAAAGTTTAAACACATTTTAAAACATACCACCTCAATGAGAGTAATTTCTTGGAAAATTAAATTCTAGTTGGCTTATCTGAATTAATTAGGGTGACCATTTTAAATATAAATCTTGTGATGATGTAAGAGTTTAGATTAAGGGAGATTTGCTAACAAAATTATAAAAATTACTAAAATTTATTTAAAAAAATTAAAGACTCAGCTAGTTTTTATGAATGAAATTATATGCTGATAGAAATATAAGCATGATATCAATGAATTTTTTGCATTAGATTTACGAGGATTTGCTGGAATTCATCCATTAAAACTTTTCATTAGATTAACGAAGTTTTTCTTAAAATTTTATGAAAAATAAATTGAAAACTTGTTCGTTATGTTGATAGATCTATTTCGGGGATTTTCCAGGTTCCCATCATCAGAATCACCATTGATCAAAAATAACTTCGAGCTAATATATTAGTTCTCATTTAGTGGGATAACTAGGTTATATGAATGTTTGATGTCTGCATGGGATTGTCACTATCAACACATTTCTGAAAGTTGTCAATTAATAAGTTTGAAAACAAAAACTCTATAGATTATTTGTTAGTACAATATCAATTCATTGCACAATTAAATTTTGAAAAAGCATAATTTTTATTTTTAATAAAAATTATATCAAACTTTAATGAAAAATTTTATAATATTTATTTTTATTGAAAATAGTTTCATAAAAATTATACAGAATTTTCATTTTGTGAAGCCCTGCATTAGTTTAGGGAAAATATCATTAAAACTCGGCATAAATTAAATTTTTGTTGTATTATCCGAATTGTATTGTGAAAACCTACTAATTTCAATCTTAGCAACTGAATGCATTTGGAATTTTTCTCTGTGTTCTTTTTCAGAAAACACCCAAGATTTTAAAATATTAAATCTTTTGAATTCTAAGCACTTCCTTTCCTAATCAGAGATTTAAAGCGAGTTTCCCAAATGAATACTTTCAATTTTAAAGATTTTTTTTTAACAGATTCCATCAGAATAAAAAATTATTAATAAAAAAAAAAAACAAATCTGGTTCTGAATGCATTTTGTTTTGGAAAATTTAAAATTGTTTAAACATTGGAAGTGGGTCAAAATATTAGTTTTTTAATAGAAAAAAATAATATGTTCTGAAAATGTTAGAAAACAGTGCAAACCAGTATTCGATTTCTTTATCAGTACGTGATCAAAAATCAGTACATGTAGTGATGTACTGATCAAATCAGTAGGAATGGCCAGTTTAGCCTACCATAATTTTGGAAATTTCAAAGTAATCAAAAAAATTCTTAGTGAGTTCAGCTTGAAAAATATTTTCAGAAATTCTAGAATGTTATAATCTGATGATTTCCCTGGCAAATATGTAGTCCAGTTAGCAGTCAGTTTTGGTGGAATTTTCAGATCAAACTTCAATTCATTGGTCGTATATCGTTCTTATGGGGTTTGATGAGTCAATTTCCTTTAAAGGCCACACTGATAATAATCCATGCATAAATATACGAAAAAATGTCAACATAACAAAAGTTTTCGTAAAATAAACGAATATTTGTAAATTTTACGAAGGTTTTAGTTGTTAAGACTAAAATGGAATGGATTATTATGAAAGCATATTCCATGACTGGTTATAGCATTATCATTAGTACAATTTGTTATTGCTGTGGATTAAGCGCTGTCAATAATATTAAAAGAACCAGTCTCGTGACACTTAACGAGCTCTGACAGTTTTAATTTATTTTCGCAAAAAATTTTGAAATAACATATTTCGTTTTTATTTTAATAAATATTTATTTGTATTTTTTTTTGCAGTCTTGTTAAGTTTAGATATTTTCTAAAGTCAGTATTTTGGGAGTTGTTTAAAAACGTCCACTTTTTACACCCCCATTCCCACTGTGCAGCAGAGTATATATCTGTTTGTTAATCCGTTTGCAGCTGATCAGAAAAAACTTTGTAGCACCATAAATTATGTATATTTTTCATCAGCATGATAAGCAAAGTCGATATTAAGATGACCATCTGTCCGTCTGACTGTTGAAATGCAAATTATTCCGCCATTAGGCGGAACAACAGGGTTGTTACTTTTAAAGCAGATTGAATGCTGATATCATAACTAGTTCACTATTAAAAATGAGCAAAATCGGTTGAATTGATCCAAAGTTATAAGTCGAAAGTCAGCACACTCATAATAATCCATGTATAAAAATACGAAATTAATGCCAAATGTAAGGTTTTCTTTAACGATTTTTATATTTTTTGGTCGTGTAATATATACTTTGACATGTGATAAATAGAATGAGATCTATAAACTGCTTTAACTTATGTTATGTTAGCGTATGTTAGGTTATTTTGGAGTTAACCCACTGGTTAATTCCAAGCAGTAGTTAATAGTTATATTTAAGTGAATATAAATATATTTTTAAATATAAGCTTAACTAAGTTGATTGATTAGGGGTAGAAAGATCCATTGGAATTGTTCTCCTCATTCGTCTTTGAATCATTGGCTCTGAAAATATCCTTTTAAGATCAGAGTTGTTGTGTGTTTGTAGTTTATTTGCATGTTT
Organism: Delia radicum; assembly: GCA_021234595.1. NCBI lineage: Eukaryota > Metazoa > Arthropoda > Insecta > Diptera > Anthomyiidae > Delia > Delia radicum. The sequence goes on from CM037851.1 coordinate 11,678,127, forward strand.
TGTGCACTTATTTGAAAATTTATTTTGACACTTAAGTTATCACAAGGTGCCAAGGAAGTCTTTATTGATCTATAGCAAATACATTTTGAAATGGACTTCTTCTTTAATGTAAAAAACTAATTCCTGGGACATGTTCTTTTGCCGGTAGGGTGTTGTCTTAAAACTTTAACTTTGAAGTTTTAAAAATTAATAAGTTTAAACTTTAAAACTTAATCCTTTAGTGCTGTACTTTATTTGAAAGTTTTGAACTTTAGTACTAAACATCTCCGCCAGATGGTGTTGGGATAATACAACAGAATTTAGTCGCTGTGCCTAGAAAGGCGTCGTTACAAAGTTTGGTCTTATATTACCTAATGAACCTTGAAAATAGTGCTACCAAAATATCTTAAAATTTTATTTGGCCTACCAACTTTGATATATTTTCTTTTGTTGTACAACTTTTAAATCAAATTATAATAATGCCTAAAACAAAAATTAATTTAAGCAGGTGAATTTTAGTGCATGAAAATAATTAAATGTAAATTATATTAAAATTTTCATAACGACGGTCATAAGTTGAAACATTTTATTTGATAAATTTGTACAATAAAATATAGGCTTTCAAGTGACTTTTGTGTGATAAAGAAGTAATCTTATAAATATTGAATTCCAAAGAAAATATTAGTTAAGGCTGTTCAGCATATGATCTTCTATATATATTCAAATAAACTAAACCAACTTTTATAATATATTAAAAATTTTACTTATATTTCCAGCAAACAAAGTCAGTTGGCCATTGTGTTTTTTTTTTGCTGTTGCTATCGAATCTACTGCCTTTTTTCTATACCCTCAAGAATATTTTAGCCAAGCATAAGCCAACGTTAAAGAAGTTGAAGAAGCACTATGAGAACAAGAACAGAAATAAAATTTTACCGAAATTAAAATAGTAATAAAATTAAATGCACTTGTATAAATTCAATTTTATTTTATATAAAAAGAAAATAAAATCACTACGATGTACTTAATTCAAGGAAAAATGATGCAGGAGAAAGAATCAAAAAAAAAAAAAAATCTAGAAAAGCAGTGAAAGTTACTGCAGATGCAGCATAATATATTAAAACATACAAATAAAATAGATTGCACAAGGTCTAGAGAAACACAATTGATAGATGGTCATAAGTTGGCAACTCGTAACTGAAACATAACTTCCCAATTTAGTTACTTCTCCATCATTTGTTATCCTTATCTTAGATTGTGTTCCGATAATAGTGCCAACTTATGACCATCGAACTACTTCTACCACTGCTAGCCTGTAACAAGAGGAAAAAGAGACATGTTAACTTTATACCTTGATAATTTTGTTTTTATATTGGCTAGCAGCCAACAAGAATTTAGTTTTCTTTTAAAATGTAATAAAAATCATAAAAATTTTGCTTATGCTTCAAGTCTTATTTCATTAAATGACAAAATAATAGTCTATTATTTTATAGCAGCTAGAGGGTTAATTTTTCTTAACTTTTCTTTTTTTTTTCATTTGTAAAAACAGACATCAACATGATTTGCTGCTGTCTTTGGATGTAATTGTTATTATTGTTGCTCTACTACGAGTACTAGGGGTGCCGATCCCGAAATCCCGGGATTTTTTTTTCAGAAAATCCCTAGATTCCGGGATTTATTAAATGTTTTTAATATGCTTATATTATTACTTTTGTGTACGAGGGCGGTCTCAAAATTAGCCGAGCTGACGTATAGATGACGGCAGTAATTTGAAAAAAAATTTATATAATCGTCAAATTACTTACACATAAAAAAACCGTTACAAAAAAAAAACTTAACTTAACAACCCAGCGAAAAAAGAATGGAAAAAGATGTAGTAAAATCATCACATATACGGATTCAGATGTAGTGAAAATTGAGGTGAAACACGCATGATTTTAACATGGGGTTGTCATAGGACGGAGGTAATGCAAATTCCTCAAACTTCACTTTATTAAAAGTACTATGTGTAAGATTATGAAAGATTGTATTTTTGGGTGTTCTTTTTCATAGAACTTAATTTGTTATTTTTAATTAGTGATTAAGGTTTGATGCCAAGTCACATCTTTTCTACTGAGTGATAATATGGATCTGTAGGAGTGCTTAAAATGTTATAATTAAAAAAAAACTTTTAAACAGCTTTCTAGCTTTAAAAACATAGCGAAATAATAGTTTTTCGTTAAACCGAAAAGAAAGAAAACTATTGTTAAGTCTGATATTTTGTAATCATTGTTTTTCAAATTTAAAGGTCAGAAAACACAAATTCAAAGCAACATCTAGATTAAAGAAAATAGTTGTTAAAAGACACAAACTCCCGAATCCATTCGAATATGCCAAATACCGAATAGTAACCGAACATTCATGACATTTCTACTAGTTAGCCTTGTATATGATGACATTATATGCTAAGTTTAGGAACTGATCTAAAAGACCAGCATTAGATCAGAAAAATCAGTAGTAGTCGCTACTTTGTGTGTAATGAAAATATTGTTTCTTTTGAACTACTTCGCATTATTTTTGCTGGGAAGATATTTTGATAAAAACATTTAGCACCATAAATTTATATTGTGGTAAAATGTGTCAATAATGAGTTAATAGTTTCTGTTTTTGTTTCTTTTTCAATGTTCAAATTAGTCCCGAAAATCCCGGGATACCTGGATTGTAGTTTTCAAAATCCCTAAGCCCGTTCGGCACCCCTATCTACTACACTGCACAGTGGGTTATTTGAAAAAAAAAAATAGTGGTTATAAACAAAGACTCAACATAATTATTATCATATTTGAAATTTATTTTAAAAATAGATTTATAATTGTTAGTCAGCAACGTTAAAAAAATATTTATTACAAATAATTATTATCTTGCAATTAATATCGATAATAGTTATTTTGAACCATGCTAAACTCTATATCAAGAGTGAGTTGAACACAAATATTCACCGAACACAAATATTCACGGAAAACAAAATTTTTCCATTAAAATTAAGCCCACAAACGAATGTATAATTTCCCGACTAAGCTCGACTATACTCAGTAAAAAAAGCTTAATTTTATTTATAAAACAGTTTCATTTGACGAAAATTGATGAAACATTGTCATATTTATGAAGTTTTCATAAACAATTACTTTCACAAGCCGGTGAAAACGCAAAATTTAAGTTGTTTCAATCCACAATTTTGTTTTATATATAAAAAACAGATACAAAAATCTTCCATGGTTGATTTTTTTATGTGACTTACTAGAGTTGTACTTTTTAGTATAATTTTCCTCGTCACTACTACATCTTGACATCTAATTCATTATGCGTATAACTTTTAATTTTTTTGCCGTTCACACTATTGATGTGCTAATCAGCACATTTTTTTAGCAAAATAAATTAGTAAAACATTAGTAAAATATTAGTAAAATATTAGTAAAACATTAGTTCAAAACAGTTAAGTGCTGAATAAGTATGACTATAATTTTATTTTAGAACATAATTTTAGCAAAAAATTTGCTGAAAAATAGTATACCTTATATTTTACTAACTTTTCTACTAACTTATTTTTTTGAGTGTACCTCAAATTTAGTAGAATGCAAATAACAGTTTATTTTGCTAAAATCAACAGAATTTTTTTCTAAAAAATTGTAGATTGCTGATTTCATAAGAGCAGACTTTTATTCGCATTAAAAATTGAAAGCCTGATTAGAATAACTCTAAAAATAACACAACAATTTTTTTGTCTACTAATATTTAGTGAAGTTTGTGTTGCAGATTATTTACTTTCAATTAACTAAAATTTAGCTCAAACATAACTAAATATTTTTAAATTCAACAGATTTATTTTTGGTATTCTTATATTGCTTATATTTAGTAAAAAAATCTAATATATTGTCATTGGGTCACCCTACTTTAGTACAGGGTATACTTACAAGTTGTCAATAAGTGGCTGAGTGTTGAGCATGTAACTTTTGAAAATATTGACCGAATTTTGAAATTCTTGACATGGAGTTTAAAAGTTATTTTAATTTTCAAATTAAAATCTTGTTTTTTTGCCAAGACTTTTTTGGGGTATCTATCAAAAAAAAAAAAATTTACTGTGTATCGGATATAAAAACAAAAAAATCTTGGTATTAATAATACTTCACCAAATAAGACATAATATCTTTTTTGTTTGAGTTCAGCTTTGAATATCTTAATTCCTGTAAATGATACTTAAACGCTATTAGCAAAAATTAAACTTCAAAATGTACATAATTCAAAGAAATTAAAATCAGTTAATAAAGTAATCATTTTAGGATAAAAAAATTTTCTTTTCAAAATTTGTAATTTTTCACAAAACCATATGTCAATATATTCATACCAAATATTAGCAAGACTTTGCTTCATAATACGAAATCAAATAAAGTTTTTTAATCAGCTTGAAATTTTTTTAATACACTTTCAAAGTAATTTTTTTTTGCCAAAAGTTTAAGATATTTTAACAAAGTTCTGAGAGAATTGTAAAGAAATATACTTTTTAGGCCAAAAATTACTATTTTGTTTTTTTTACAAAATTTTTAAATTTAAGGATATTTCACGACCAAACTATACAAGTTAATTTAAAAGATTTAGCTTTCTCTTTATTTTTAAATCCATTAAATAATAAAGATAGATACACCAAAAAAATGAATGGCGAAAAACAAAATTTAAATTTTTAAATATAAATAACTTTCAAAGGCGGGAACATATTTATTTCTTTATCTTAAAAAGTACATTAATGCAGGTAAAAAGTTTCAGAATTTAGTTTACAATTACAAAAGTTACACTCTCAAAAGGATTTTTTTATACACGAAACTGTCAACAAACTGTAAGTATACCCTGTACTAAAAAAGGGTGCCCACATCACAATACTCCAAAAGATTATCACCTCTTTCATAATTTCCAATGTGATTCGTACCGATGCGATTAGTAGTAGAGAAGTTCTATGTTTATTCCGAGTATTTTTTGCAAATACCCCACTGTGCACTGTCATAAGAATAAATATTTTTTTGTAACAACTGTCAGGATTCAAATAAAAAAAGTAAACGAAAAGTGCATCAACAACAAGATAAACAGAAAGAAGAAACGGCAACTGTTAGTTTAAACTGTAACTTGTTTGCTTTGAATTATATTTGGAAATTATTTCCACTATCCTTAACAAGTTTTGGCACAGTGAGTAAACTTATGAACAATCAACAAAAAGTAAAATTTAAGAAAAACAAATAGACCCCTTTAAAAATATTTACAAGGAAACTACACAGTGTTGAATCCGCAGATTTGAATGACACTTGGATATGTTGTAGAGGACAAACATATATTAGACACCTATTTTATTTTAGATGCGCAGTCTAAAGTCTAAAGATTAAAAAGTACCCAGGTAGAAATTGCCAACGGTAGCAACAAAATTGAACTGGCATCCCACCGCTACTTTTGTAAATCCCGCTGTGTTAAAAAATACGAAATGTAGAACTAATATTGTACTAGGAAAATACTAGTCTGTTTGCCAGTACCAAAACAAATTCTTTGCCAATATTGTTTTTACCATTATATAAGATTATAAGATTAAGACCGAACCGTATGGTTGCTTTTTAAACATATATTACACATATTTCTTAAAATCAATTTCATTTAAGCTATTTTAAAAGCACAAAATTTTGGTAATTACCAACGTTATGCCAACGGTGGCAAGTTCTCTGAAACCATCGGTTGGCGACTATTTTCAAACGGGTAACAGGAAAATACTGTTAAGATTGTCCATCCCACGTTCTGCCAACGCATAGCCGACTGTCTCCGATGCTTTGCCAACACAGTGCCGATTGCATTTTTCTGCCTGGGTAGGGTCAAAAGAGACCCAATTTGACGTTTTTTGAATATATTTCTTATATAAGTTATATAAGTATAGGCAAAATGAAAGGTAGTTTAAAAACTAATCCACTGGTATATAAAACATGACTGTGCATTTCCGAACATTGACAACCATGCGCCCACATAATAGGAACTATATAAACCGTAAAATTGCTAAGAGGGACATATGGGTATACAAATCTTTGGGTTTCTTGAGTACATTAATACAGTGTACAAAAAAAATTTAAATTAAATTTTATACATGTTTTTATACAAAAATGTTGTAATTAGATACATTCATTCCCCCTAATGCCTGTTACTGTTAATATTATGTTCTCTTGCACGCAGAAAAAAGGGACTTTTAAATATGTTTGCAGGTAATTATATATGTTTACAATGATTAAAATTTTCAAACCTAAACACAGATATATTTACAATTTTAAAATTTGGGACTGTTTGCATGTCCCTACTTATAATAAACATAAAGGGTCCGCCAAATAACTTTTTTTTTTGAAAATGCTATAAAAAAAAACTACTGAATATTTTCTCAAATTTCTTTTTTTATTTGAAAGTACAATCCTTCCGGTTAATAATGGAAAATAATTTCATTCAAATGGCTGCCTCGGCTGGCCATGCAGTAGCCTACACGATCGGTCAATTTTAAGAACATTATCGATTGTGTGCAGCTGTATTTCACCAATGGCTTCACGAATATTGTCCTTTAAAGCGTCAATTGTCTCTGGCTTGTTGGCGTAACACTTATCTTTGACGGCACCCCACAAATAATAGTCCAAAGGTGTCAAATCGCAGCTCCGTGGTGGCCAAACGACATCAGCTCTGCGGCTGATAATGCGATCTTCAAAAACAGAGCGCAAAACATCGAGTGTAGCTTCGGCTGTGTGGCACGTAGTGCCGTCCTGTTGAAATCAAATGTTGCCAATATCCTCCTCTTTAATTTTTGTGAACAAAAATTCTTTCAACATGGCCCGATAACGATCGCCATTGACTGTAACGGCCACTCCTTGCTCATTACCATGATTTTCAAAGTAATGTTGCAATATTTCCCAGCGTTGTTCAAGCGTATACACAAAAATATTCGTTCAGCGGAAGAATAAAACTAATTATCTGTCAAATCAGACATTAATTAAGTGTTACCATTTACGAAATAAGCACAAGTTGAAAAAAAACGTTAGATGGCGGACCCTTTATATATGTAAGCACAGCCCATACTTTAGGGACACGGCCAAAATTGTCCCCGAAATATGTATCGAACCAACTGTCCCCATCTTATACGCTAGATGTATGAAAAGGCGCGAAAACTTTGCGGACAGTATATATATATATATTTATGTTTGCTGGCACACGTGTTTCACTAGTTCCAAACATATATATGTTTACAAGCAATCAATATTATATTTGCAAGCAAACATATTATATTAGAAACATGGGAAACGGAAATGTTTTCCAAACTATATTACCAGCATTTATATTTGCAAAAGGGCGTTTTTTCAGCGTGTAATACTGGTGCACCAAATTTCAAAGTATCTCTCACTGATTGTATTTATAATTGATTCTATTAACAATTTTTTTACGAAAAAGTCTGTGAATCTAGTTATGACTGTATTACATACATATGTGATTGTTTTTGCAAGAGTGACAAACATTTTGTTATTTATTTAAAATATACATGACAAATAAAATTTGAATTTTATTGTTGTTTTGTAAAAAAAATTTGAGACTTTCAGTCTTTAAAAGAGTCTTAGGACAGTCACAAGCCAGTCACAGTCTAAAATCGTATTTCTAAAAATTAAAATTTTTGTAAGAAAGTAGTTTTTTTATTAAACATTTTTAAATTTTTTATTTTCAAAAACTATACAAATGATCCTCACATATTTGTGTTTTTGATTATTCTCTTTAAAAGTCTCGTTCAGTAAATTCGTTTTTGACGAACTCAGTTATATCGAACTATTTTAAAAGTTCCAACGTTTTGGTAACAACTTAAAAGTTACACCTATTAACACGAGCTTACTTAAGCTGAAAACTCGGTTAAGATGAACTGTTCTTGACAGTCCCACAAACATTTTTTTTTATAATTTTCCATTTTTAATACGAAATTCTTAAAATTTCTTTGAATAGTTTTTACCCCAACACATCGAAATTATTTCTCAAATGTATCAACAACTCTCCACTTATGAAATTAAATGAAAGAGTCTCACTAGACATATTTAAAAAAAAAATTTATATCAATTTTTAATAATTTGTGGACAATAAAAAAATTTTACCCATACACTACGCAATATTCTTGTGCAACTTTTGCTATTGTGCAAAATATTATCATTTTGTATTTCATATTGGAAAGTTGAACAATATATTGGAAAAATCAAAAAGGCTTTGATTCTTATTGCGCAACCAAGAAATGCAAAAAATATTTTATAGTGTGCTGGTCACATTGTGCCATTTTTATATCACTCCACAACAGAACAAAAGAATGGTACCACATTTTGTGCAAAAGTATTGTACATCTTATTGCACTGTGTAGGACAAAATGACAATAATACTGCCAATAATATTGCAAAGTGTAGGGTAACTTAAAACGAATTTTACTCCAGTAAATACGAACCTCGCTTATAAACATCTTAATTGGGATTTACTTCATTTGGTTTTTGTAATGTTGTTTTAGTTCAAAAAAATTTATTGTTTTACTTTTGCAGTTTTTAAAATATATAAAAAATATTTTTTGTTATGAGCCATTAGAAATGCGGGGTCCCTGAAGCAAATATTGGTGGGAACCGCTGCTCTAAGCTCAAGCTCTCACATGGTCATTTCTAACTAATTACACTTGTTTTTCGTTTATTTTTATTTCCAACAAAACCCCCCAACAACACCCCCAACAACACACCCCAACAACACCCCCCAACAGCACCCCCAACAACATCAATCTTCCTAGAAGTCTTAATCGAAAAATTCCTTTCTCACTTTCTATCTAACTTTTCTACACATACCAAATTTTTGAAATTTCATCTAATGTGGTCAACTAGTTTTTAAGGTCATTTAATTGTTACCAATAATTTAAAACAAATGCTACACTGTGTAATCTCAGAGTATTAGAAAAATGGTAAAGAAATTTTCATCAAAAGTAAAAGACAAGAAAAAAGATAAAGAGCGACAGGAGTAAAATGAATTACAGACTTTGCCTAAACAAAACTTAAATTAAATATAACAGGGTAGTGCGAAATCGTTTCGGGGGAGGGGGAAAATTTTTTGAAATATTTCTTTATTTGATATTCAATCTTAAAACCAAAATGATGTAAATGGAAATGAATAACGGTTTTGTCCAAAGAAAGACATAACATTTTAATCGTCCATGTTAGAGAAAGAATATTTGCTCCGGAGGACAGGCAACTACTGTGTCAACTATAACGATATTTATTGATCTTAAATATTTATCGATTATATTTTTCATCGAAATTTATCGATTAAATCGAATTAATCGAATTAATCGATTTTATATATTTTTTTAATCGATATGTAGATATTTGATAGATATTAATAGCTTTTTACTGATATTTGTTGACTATATCGATATTTATCGACCGTCTCTTTACTTATGCATTATATTTATATTAATCGATTTTATCCAAATATTGATTTTATATATAGTAATCGATTATATTTACCAATTCTACCGACACTTATTAGTCGATTTCTGAAAGATTTTTTAAATTTTATATATATCAGGTTTTTAAACAATTGACTGAAACAACTTACAAAGTTAAATCTAATTCTAAACATTTCAATTTATTTGCATGAAATTTTGATATGATAGAAAAAAAGAAAATCAGGATATGAAATCGGTTTAATAAAATCGGCCACTTTTTGGTACTTTTTACGTTTGGGACCATGTCAAAAATTATGAAATTCGAAACAAATACATAATAACCATGTGCCTTTACAATAAGGCACATGGTTATTGAGTTGTTCTAAGAAGTACAACAAAAAAAGAACTGTTTCAGAAAAAATTTCGTTAGAATCCAAATCAGCACGAAAATTTTAAAAATAACAAAAATTGAGGTCCGCTTTAATTAAATAAGAAACAAAATAAGTGAATTCAAACGTCTTCAGTACCCAAAAATTCACATATTATTGAAAACAAATTTAAAACAAGATAAAAATAGCAAGAGAGTTGTATCAGGCAGCAGTCCCTAGAAATCCCTTACCAATGATTACTTTTTAGACAAGCAGTAATGATATCAGCTTACGCTCTGCATTACTTTAACAATAATAAGAAGTAATTTTTCCCATTATTTTAATAATTTACCTTGAAATATTAAAAAACATTTTTTTTTTCATATGTCAAGACTATACCCAGCAAAACATAGTGCTTACCCATAAGCAGTTCTGGAAGGCATTATTAATTATTTAATGTTTGTGTGTTGACAATATTAGTGCTTCATGGTATGCATTCTTTACTGCTTCATTGTAAGCATTATTCACTGCTTCAAAGAAGGCATTTAGGGAAGCACAACAGAATGCCTTCCATAATTGCTTCATTGTATGCAAGGCGGTGAAGCGCTATTTTGTAAGCATAAAAATGTAGTTACTGCTTAACAAAGCGAGGTAATTCTTTGCTGCACTCAGAGAACTTCTGCTTTAAAAATATGTAGTTATTTGGGTTGTAATACAGTTTCTTTATTTTTAATGTAAATGTCAGTCATATGTAGAACAAATTAAATTTTTTACTAACCTTGTAGTTTATTTAAAAAAACAACTCATATCAAATGACTGTTTTATGATTTTACATTCATTTTTTACAGTTGTTTTTTGTTATTTAAAAAATAAAATTAAATAAATGTTTGTTTATTTTTTACTACCATGTGGTTCACTTTTCTATAATTGTTAGTCATTTTTTGAACATTAAAAAACAATGACAATCTCGTCCTTTCTTTAAATTAAATTTCATTTGTTTTCAACTACATTTGCAGTGGTCTTTACCTACATAGTACTCTAAGTGTGGGTATGGTCTTTATTCGGTATTCTGCATAATAGACATGATTCTTCTATTTGTCAAGACTCTACTACTATATAAGCCAAATACCCGATAAAAACATTATATATCCAAATTTAGTGGTTAATGGATTATTGTGTCAAAATCTATATTTTTGCAAAATAAAAAATCGAGAAAATTCATTTTACATTGAAATGTTTTGCAGAATACTTTCGACGGTTTCTGATAACACATAAACCTAAATAAATTAATGATGAAGATAATAGCTACACAAAGAAAATTTTAGTTGACGAAAAATAATGAAAATGGTTTGTAAGCTAATGTAACTTTTCTTCATAAAGTGAACTAAAAATTTCCTAAAATTAATGAAAAGCTTATTACTTTCAATGAAACTAGTCTTAAATGAACATTTTTCATTGAGTAAATGAAACTAGTAATTAAAAAAAAAATATTTTTCATAAAATTTTATGAAACTTCAATTTGGACAAGTTCCAGCTTTGCAAAAATTTATTAATATCATGCAGGGAATAATCCTGTGTATTATCCGACCGAACAGTTTACCCAAAAAATACATTTTATCTGTTTTTTTGCATTTTAAGGCATTATAGCCAAATTTCTATATTGCACTAAGAGAATTGTATGCATGATATTGAAGAATTTTTGCATTAAATCAATGAAACTGTACTGGAAAAATATTATTTTATTTATAAAAATTTTCTTTCACTCAATGAAAATGATTCATTATTGAAAAATTTTATTATTTTTCGTCCAATTAAATTTTTTCTGTGAGATGTTGAATGTCAAATTTAAGGAAAAGCTCGAAAGCTATAAACCAAACTGAATTCTAAAAGTTTTCCTATTTTGACGAATGCTTAGCTACCAACAGGTGAATTTGTTGCTTAACTTTGGACTTTTGCCTGAATTTGAATTTCGAAATTTAATCCGATCGGCCCAAAAAACATTTTGCCATCAGCAATATTTATTTTTTTTTAAACATTTTTTACCGAACTGTTTTGTTAGACACTATAACACGGCATGACATAAAAAAAATTATAAGGCTGAATTTATTTGCGTACTTTTTTTTGATCTATTGTACAGTTTTTTCCGCAAAATGACTTTAAAGTTTGGCACATATTCTTGCTTTTTTTTATATAAAAAAATTTCCAAATACAATAAATTTGCAATAACTTTCTTTCTATTAAAATCTAAGAACAAGTATTAATATTTATGGTACATTTTTTGGTTTTCGTGAATTCTATCGCTAAATAATTAATCGAGCTAATTAAATGTTGACACAGTGGAACGAGTCATTAAAAATAAGTTATAATAGTAAAGAAAAAATTATTTTATCTAAGCGTTTTTTATGCCAAATTCCCGATTTGTCTAAAATTTTACATGGCACCATAGCTTTCCAGAACGATCCCAAGGTCAAGCTTTAAGTATCATATGTTAAAAGAATTCAAAAGTATGTTTCCAAATTTTCAGCGAAAAATAAAATATATCAAAAATTTGCTCCCTGGCAACTCTTCCCTAACTATGTGAATAGCCAAAAACTACCGTATGTAAAAAAATACATCATAGTTGTCGCTAACTCACAAAATTTGGGAAAATAGTGGAAATTAGATTACATATGATTTTCTAACAATTGTGAATTGTTGTGGTGTTTGTCTTAGCTATCTTCTGCAATTACAATTAAATGTAAAATCGACCCCGTGTAATTGAAAACTGGTTTTAAGCCACAGCAAAAATTGACCTGATTTTAGATCAAGTGGTTAAAGCGCCTGTCTAAAGTGTAGTGCAAAGTGCATGTGGCAAAGAAAGCAGGTTCAAGCCACGGTCAGGATTGCATTTAATAAATAAACATTTCGTATAGATGCAATCAAACAATAAAAACCATAACAAATAATTACAGTATTGTCAAAAGGATTACTGATGAAGATTGTGTTACCAGAAACTGCGCAGTCTAATTCAATAAAAATTTACAATGTAGTTATGATTTTTAGAAAAGTATGCTTAATCTTCTCTACCACGCCTATCTCAAACTCTCGAAAAATGTTTATATTTGCAAAACTTTTCCTTAAAAAAAATACTTACGTTTTAATACATATTTGTCACAAAAGTAGTGTTTTTGTTAGAAAAACTTTTTCATATATAAACTGTTTTAGCTGATTTTTGCACATATACTTTTCAACTCTATTCACATATTCTACTACATGTTGAACTCTGGGTTCATTTTGGAAAGTTATGCTGCCATATAACATTTTTGACAAATCGTTCTGTGAATCAAATATTTATCTCAAATAAGAATACAGGGGTTGTATTTACATTTCAATAGATATGAGCCAGATTGCTTGCATTTAAAAAACTTTATATGTAAAATACTGCATTTACATGTGCCAAATTATGAAGTAATTTTCGTAAAATTAAGTACGCCATTGAAGTCACCGTGCCTGAAAAATATAGAATTGCTGGTCATAACCTTATTAATTTCAAAAGTTATAATTTGTTCCTCCTGTGTAATTTCTCTTAAAACACAAGTTTGTATTTTTTCTTTCTTTTTTGAATGCGAAATGACAAAATTATTCGGAAAATAAGAAATATGAGCTATTTCAAAAAAACAAATGTTAAAACTGACTTTAGATGCCTCTTATTTATGATTTTTTCCTTCCCTGACATTACCCATAAGTACTTATTTTTATCACTAATATAAATATAAGAAATAATCTAAATTTTTTTTAAAATCTAGCTTTAAACTCAGTATTTTTTCAGCTCTTGTAAGTACATATATAACTACATACTTTTTGAGTTTGTGAAAGCTGGAAAGTAATGACATTTTGTACAAGCAATTCATTTATGTTTTGTCTATCACGCATAATGTGTCGTAATAGCTCAGATGGTAGAGCACTTAACTGACAACCTGGAGTCACAGGTTCAAATCGCCTGTGGGCATATTTATTTAAAAAAATTTTAATAAAAAAAAAATTGATTTGTTATTTAAACTAGTTTTTGTAAATTTATTTTTGGACTCATTATTTTTACCCATTCTTGAAAGCATATAGATAACCACATATTTTTATATTTATCGTTAGTTGGCTAGTAATGATATGTCATAATTTTGCGCGACATCCCCATATAAAAGTAATGCAATTTGTAATGAGAAATTAATGTATTTGCCATTACGAAATATATACTTATAAAGGGTCCGCCAAATAACTTTTTTTTTTGAAAATGCTATAAAAAAAAAAACCTATGGATATTTTCTCAAATTTCTTTTTTTATTTGAAAGTACAATCCTTCCGGTTAATAATGGAAAATAATTTCATTCAAATGGCTGCCTCGGCTGGCCATGCAGTAGCCTACACGATCGGTCCAATTTTTAAGCACATTATCGATTGTGTGCAGCTGTATTTCACCAATGGCTTCACGAATATTGTCCTTTAAAGCGTCAATTGTCTCTGGCTTGTTGGCGTAACACTTATCTTTGACGGCACCCGCAGCTCCGACGGTGGCCAAACGACATCAGCTCTGCGGCTGATAATGCGATCTTCAAAAACAGGGCGCAAAACATCGAGTGTAGCTTAGGCTGTGTGGCACGTAGCGCCGTCCTGTTGAAAACAAATGTTGCCAATATCCTCCTCTTCAATTTTTGTTAACAAAAATTCGTTCGCCATTGACTGAATGACTGTAACGGCCACTCCTTGCTCATTACCATGATTTTTAAAGTAATGTCGCAATATTTCCCAGCGTTGTTCAAGCGTATACACAACCATATTCGTTTAGCGGAAGGATAAAACTAATTACACAGTGCAACACATAAATTGGTTCCTCTTTCGTACCCGGTTTTTTTGAAGTGTATGTCGAAACTAAAAAAAATCCGCAAAGGACTTGGCCAGATTACATCGAAATTTTTTTTTTTGGACACCCTAAGTTTTTGCACCCAAACATGATTTTTTTAAAAAAGGAAAATTTTTATGGAATCCATATATCATAAACCGTTCGGAATTTTGTTTTTATGTCTTTGGCAAAGTTGTAGATCCAAACCAAAGCAAAAAAATTCTCATATGGACCGACCCAAAAAAAATTCCATCCACTGCATCAAAATTGCAAAAAATTGGGAAAAAATGCTATTTTTTTATGATAATATGGAAATAGCCAAACTTTAAAATCCAATTTTAAAATCCTGTTTAGGAAGATGAGGTGTTGTAAAAACCCAGTTCCACCTAAAAACCGCAACACGAAGATAAAACACACATGACAATCACACCCATTCAGAAACATTTTTTAAGAAGTTTTTAAAAAAGGGTGTTGTAAAAACCCAGTTCTACCTGCAAAGTGCAACACGAAGATAAAACACACTTGACAATCAGACTAGCACGCACTATAAATAACAGTTCAAGTATCGTTTCATTGTCATTCAACAAGTGTATTCGAAAGTGAAAAGTCTAATTATATCCGTGTTTTGTGCAAAATTTTACAATTCAACTATTGCGCAATATGGAAAATAGCCGGTGTCCAAACATTGATTATTTTTGTTTAGTTTGTGGTCATATGGTGCCTACAAGTGTGCAAAGGAAAAGGTCTACTCCGGAATTTAAGCTAGCCTATGCATCTTATTTCGATGAGGTTGATCCCAGCGGTGAAGATTACACTCCAAATACAGTGTGTGGCACTTGTTACTTCCGCCTTTTGGATTGGTATCATCGACGAGGTAGAAATTTAAGTTTCATGAAGCCAATGGTGTGGATAAAAGACCCAAATTCACACGACAAATCCCGGTGTTACTCATGTATCAATTACTCCCCTAAGTTAAATAAACATATGTTAAAATGCAAAACATATGTGGCCGCTTATACAGGCATAGTCCCGGTGTCAATGCCTGATGGTGTCAAACCACCTAAGCCTCCGAGTCCGGATGTTATGTCCACACGGTCCGCTTATCACAGCGGAATGCAGAATTTCTAACCTCATTTTTGAAACGACGAAAGCTTACAGAGCATACCGTTAGTGCCTCATCATACCGGAGCCGTCAAACAGAGTTCCAAACATTTTATACCGTCGATGCAGCGAACACGTTTACCCACTGCATTGACATCGAAGGATTAGTGAATCGGTTGGGAATGGCGTATGCTGCTGATGACTGGCGATTGTTTATTGATGGCTCAGTATCAAGTTTAAAAGCTGTGCTGCTCCATAAAACTAACAACAAGCCTTCAATTCCATTAGCATATGGCACTAATATGAAGGAATGCTATGAAACTTTAGGTAATATATTGGAGAAAATCAAATATGAGGAGCACAAATGGAAAATTTGTTGCGATTTAAAAGTCGTGAACATAATGCAAGGTACTATTTTCTATTTGTATTTAGTAGTATCCTTTCTCAAGTGCTCTTCTTTCAGGAATAATTTCAAAAGGTGGGTTCCCTAGCTTCTTTTGCTTTATTTGCGATTGGGACTCACGATACCCGGGCAATCAGTATAAGCGCACAAACTGGAGTGCAAGAGATGCCGAAAACGTAAAACAACTTAAACTGAAAAATGAGCCGTTCATAAGGGAGACTAGTGATATATTACTTCCGCCGCTCCACATAAAACTAGGAATCGCTTCAAAGTTCATCAAAACTGCTGTTGGAAGTAGTGATGAAGTTTTTGATTGCTTGAAAACTATATTTCCGAAACTCAGCGATGCAAAAATTAAAGCTGGTAATTATGTAATTTTAATTATTTTTATATCTGATTTCGCGGGTCCCGCTTTATCTATACCTATCTTAATCGTTTGTAATAAATTTGTTTACATTGAACAGGTGTCCTGAACGGCCCAGATATCAGGAAGTTAATGAAAAACGATACATTTACAGCAGTGCTTACAAATGTAAATTTTAATCTCCGAAACGCATGGGACGCTCTCAAAGCTGTAATTCAGAATGTTTTAGGAAAGGATCGAGCAGAGCCAGAAAAAGCAAAGAAATTAGTGGCAACAATGCTGCAATATTTTGAAAATATAAATGAAATTGCATTTTTTGCATCATCATATTGATGTTTTTTTAAAACAATTGCCCACCGAATCAGATGAGCAAGGGGAGCGATTCCACCAGGTCACAATGCCAATGGAAAAAAGATTCAAAGGCAAGAAGCTGGACGCAATGCTTGCAGAGGTTTGTTGGTGGAGCCACAAGGTGTGCCTGTGTGAGGATGGTGAAATGGAAGACCCAGGAGACACTGGATTTAGAGATGTGCCTTTGGATCCTCTTTCTTCTTGTAGTAGTGCAGAGTCAGATCATGACCTTGAACCACCACCAAAAATATTTAAACCTTAACAGGCGTGAGTAGCAATGGTATGTTATTTATTTATTCTGTTAAAATTATATATTTTCTTATTTTAGTTCTGTTCGACAAACGTTACCCTCGCGAACCCGCTTTGACTCCATCTTACCAAAAAGCGTTTTTATTAACAAAAATTCGGTAAATGAGAGCGTGATAAGAAAGTAATTGTGTTTCTCATTTTACCAGAAGTTACTATACTTTTTTCGGGTAAAATCGTAGCAGAATAAAATCATCGGCAGTTAATAATACACATGTTTTGCATTTGTATAAATAAACAAAAAAACTTAAACAAAAATAAAAAAAAAATTATGAAATTGTTAATTGCGTTATAAAATAATTACTTTTTATTAATAAAATAAATATATTAATTTTTTCAAAAACATATCAGCATTACAACAATAAAATGTTTAAATAGTAAATTTGAAAACAAGTAACAACAAAAACGGCATTAACCTATATAGTCTTTCTTTGTCGAAACGACAAACATTGGCTATGCAAAATAAGTGTGAGCAAAAAGATGTGCTTTCTAGGGTTAAGGAATGTTCGTATTAAGATGACATGTACTAGAGAGTTGTTTATATTGTTGTTAGATATAATTTAGCTGAAGAAAGATTTCTTAAATTCCCAGTATTTAAGCCATTTCAGGACAAAATCATGAAAAAATCATAAAAAAAATAGCATTTTTTCCCAATTTTTTGCAATTTTGATGCAGTGGATGGAAAAAAAATCATGTTTGGGTGCAAAAACTTAGGGTGTCCAAAAAAAAAAAAAATTTCGATGTAATCTGGCCAAGTCCTTTGCGGATTTTTTTTAGTTTCGATATACACTTCAAAAAAAAAACGGGTATGAAGGAGGAACCAAACGATGACCTTAAAAATGCTGCACTGTGTTATCTGTCAAATCAGACATGAGCTAAGTGTTACTATTCACGAAATAAGCACTAGTTGAAAAAAAAAACGTTAGATGGCGGACCCTTTATAACCACTTATATGGTCTTAAACATTTTTTTATACTGTATATCCAAATTTTCCGATTTTGGGTTTTTCTTCTTATCGAAAATTTGTCCGATATTGGGACGTTCATAGTTTAAAATAGTTTTTTTGGCTTTACATATTTTTAAAAGCAAAATTGTCGAATTTGTGTATATTTTTCAGATATCTAACACAATTTTAACTTTAAAACTTCATTTATGGCTACAACCCTGAAACTAACACACAAACGTTTACTATACAAATACGATATTTACTTAAAGTTTTACTTTTTATCCTTGTAACTTGTATGTTAAAGAAAGACATGACACATACACAGTGACATAGTAACACATGCATGGATGACAATTTTAAATATATGTAGTGGAACCTACGAAAAACAGAAATTTTCAAGGGCTGCTTTAAAATTATAAGGGAAACATTATTGACACGGAGTCCACATTAGACATTAAGTTGGATATAATATGTGCGAGAATGTCAACAGAATACCGGAATTAAATTGTTTATGCTCATATTAATGTTTAGGGCGTAGAACACGTATTCATATCATGCCTTCTCATAAGTTTTTGTTTTTAGTTGAGTAAAGACGTATGTTTATTCATAAAATTTTCAGATATGCGATTATTTTTACTTTAAATTGATTTATAACATTTAAACAATTTTTTATACATTTTTTTCTTTTTTTTTTAATTTTAGGCGTTTAGCTTTTATTTATATTTTTGTTTACAATCTTTTATTTATGGGTGTCTGTCATGATATTGTTGTTTAGAGATTTATCATAACAACACAATTTTGATATCAGATATAATACTAACAGTAACAGTAATGTGTGGCCCACACGCAATAAAATTCTCTTTGCGATTGCATTTGAAGTTTGCTGACAGAAAAATATCAAAGTTAATATCTAGTGTGGACACTGTGTAAGGAACCAAATCAAAACTTAAGTGTAATATCTTTAAGCCATATGCAGCTCCAGCAATTAATATACAGGGAAATTTCATACGCCATAATATACAATTGCATGTGTTTGTTGTTTTTCGTACACTGAGGCGTATTAAAAATCTCCCTTTATATTTATTGCTGGAGCCGCGCGTTTTTAAGCGGATACATTTTCTATGCATTTCGCTGTCTGCTATTGGAAGATTTTGCTGTACATATAAATTTTACACAATCGCATATTTTACATATACAGCAAATTTGAATTGTTATGGCCTTTCAGCATTGATTTAATTGATTTATGTGTGGGGCTAAAACCCCAGATCTAAAAATAAAAAAAAAAACTGGTTCTGCTATACACTAATACCCCGGTTTGCGTCGCTTCGATTTGCATCGTTTCGAAGTTGCGTCGTTTAGAAATTTTCTGTGATTTCGAAGTTGCGTTGTTTATGTCTCAGTTTGCGTCGTATGGCTTCGAAGTTGCGTCGCAAATGCTTAAATTTGCGTCGTTAATATGAAAATGTTAGTCGAACCCCGATTTTTTTAAAACACACAATATGAAGAAGAACACAAAAAGCTTTAAACTGCTAATATGTCTGAAGCGATGCAGTTGATATTGCAAGCAGTGGACATTTTTCAAAATAATGAGCCGGACAAAGATCGCAGTTTAAAAGTGTCAAGAAAGGAAATTTCAACAAGATTGCCAAATAAAACAGTAGATGGATTAAGATGACTCCGGCTCAGAATAGAAAAATAAACGTATCGATTCAGATTTTTTAATTTTATACAAATTACAAAATTAAAACATACACAAAATAGTAACCCATTAAGGGGCGACAGCCCATTATTAAATTATCTTTAGTACTATATTTTTCTGATAAGGGGGAGCAGTAAAGCGCCAAATGCAGCACAGAATTTATTTCACTGTACAACACAAAAAAAAAAAAAAAAAAAATAACAAAGTGCCGGCAACCGATTCTGGTAGAGGGGACAAAAAAAAAAATATACGTGTTTTGAAAATTTACGTCTGAATTTTATTTTAGGGTGTTAACGTTTCCCCCCTTTTGCATATTCTTATGGAGAAACGGCATAAGAAGCCATGAGACCCTTACATTTAAGGCATAAAATGTGTTTAATAGGTTTATGTAAAAAATTGCGAGGAACATTTTTGTGGAAGATTTTAACCCCCTAACTCTTCAATGTATGGGTCTTTTCCGCCCGTTTCTTTAAAAAGGGCGAAAAATACCCTTAAAACGGGGATATAACGGGTTAAAAAGTTTTACAAAAATGTTTGTCATAATATTCTACTTTAAGTCTCTAAATACACAAAAGCTCAAAAGTAAACTTAAGCGCTGGAAATAAGTCAAAACTTAAAATACATTTAAGACGTAATTTCAAAAGGGCAGACTTTTATTCACATTAAAAAAACTTTAAAATTTTCACATTTTTTAATGTTTTTTTTTGTCTACTAATATTTATTAAATGTTTTTGCTGATTCTAGCAGATTATTTTGTTACTTTCAATTAACTTACATTTAGCTCAAATTTAGCTCAAATATAACTAAATATTTTTAAATTCAACAGATTTATGTTTGCTATTCTTATATTACTAATAATTAGTAAAATAATCTGCTAATTTTAGCAGTTTTTTCTGCAAGGTAATATTTAACTAATTTTAAGTAGCCTTTTTTTTTTTGGTAATTTTACAGGTTTATTTCTGTGTGTATTTTTTATAATTTTTTGTTGCATATTTTGCATAGTTTGTAAATTTTCAATTTAAATTCATATTTTAGCATATTTTGTAAAAATTAAAATTAAATTTTAATTAAAAATAAACAAAAGAAAACATTTATAACACTGAACATAACATCTAGTTGTCATTTGTTAGGCATTTATATTATATTTCGTTTTTAAGTCAACATTCTCGAGTAATAAATAAATTTTTAAAAATCCAAAAGTTTTACGTGCATATTTTTTTGATTTTTAGTGCATATTTTTGGATTTTCAGTGCATTTTTTTGTGCATATTTCGATTTAAATGCATATTCTAAGCGCATATTTAGGATTCTTTACTGCATATTTTAAGCGCCTATATTCCTTTTTTAGTTGCAAGAAATTTCTTGCTTATTTATGACTTTAGGCAAAAAAAATATGGATAATTTTATATAAAAGCATTAGTTAAATTTACTACGAGCAAAATTTACCAGCGGATCTATGGGTGGAAAATAATTGGTTAACATGAAGCTAGTTTTAAGCATTTCTACTGATTTGGTAAAGTTTTGGTTATATGTGGCGTATGAGTTATAAAAAATATTTTAAATTGAGAGCTGAAACCGCCATTGCATTGGCATTTGACCATTGCAATGGTAGTCGGGTACGTATGATTGATATTGTATACAATTTAATATAACTCATACGTTAGGTGGCTAATATGATATAATATGATATATAATATTTTCTTTAGATTTTTGAGATGTTATTTCAAAAAAAAAAATTTGGAAACAATTTTGAAATTGGCAAAAAAAAAATTATTTTTACACAGATTTTCCATTTTTAAAAAAATAAAAGAGTGCATTTTATTTTTTTAAAAATTCCCCAAAGTTTTGAAAAATGGGCTCTACTCTAATGACGTTGCTTTATTTTTTCATAAAACTGAATACATTTTTTTATGTATTGTTGATCTTTTAAAATTTGCATTTGTTTTTAAATAAGGTTTGAGATCACAATTAAATGTTACTATTACAAATAGAAAACACTAATTGTTAATAAATGTAAGAAAAGATGGAACAAATCTTGAGGTGATCAGCGCTAGAGGTAGTGCCGCACTTTCGACCTAAGCGACTAGTTCATCTTCAACCTCTTCTAATCCTAATCTAAACTCAAGGTTCGATCAGGTATATTTATCAAGCAACCACAGAAAATCGGTGGTGTTAATTTATTAATTAAAATAAATCAAATTCTGAGAAAAATAGGTCTAGACAACTTGTTAAGTTAATATAATTTTGTTTATGGCACTTTTTAGTTTCATATTATTCATCATAACTTTGGAAAATGTTCAGGAATTTTCTTAAAATATATCAGCAATATTAAATAAGTTTTATCTAAGGATGGTAGGAACTAAACTCATAGTAAAAAGTTAGTAGAACAATTAGTAAAACCGTTACTAATCGAACTTTACAAGTTCTTAACTAATTTTAAGTTCTAATTAAGATTTTAGTTAAAAGTTTTTTTAATTTTGACATGACGAAATATTAAAATAAAATTCTTACTAATTTTTTTTTTGCTAAATTTACTGAAGTCTAAAGATATTATTTTGATAATCAAACCAGCAGTAGTCGTTGTAATGCCATGTTTACGTTTCAATATTTGTGTATTTTTATACCCTCCACATATTGTGATGAGGATATATATATTAGGGATGCCGATCGCGATTGATATTTAAAAATTCCGTGACACGGGATTTAGCAAATCCCTATCAGCAAAACCATTAAATGGCAACAAATTCGATTGTCAGCATGAATATGTTTTCTCTGCGCACCTTTCGCAGAGGAATTTCGGTAATTTTGATGGTAAAAATGTTCTGAAAACAGTATTAGTTTAGCAATTTTTGAAAAATGATGTTTTTGTGTTTGAAGTGCACTTTTTGAAATTCTGATACAATTTTTTGCTAGTCACCTAATTTACATAAAATTCTTTTTTAACTCATCAAAATGTCGCGAGTTACTGAAAATCCGATGGCTGGTATAGTTTTGCCTGCACCGTCCTAAGGAATCATCAGCTAATATCTTCAGGAAATTACTTGTGATGCGAAAACGATATTTTTTTTTCCTAAATTTACTTTTCCGAACTATATTGCTTTTACATAAAACTATGAAAGTATTTTCGCTATCGCAGTTACCTGGAATAACGATAGTAAATTCGCCCTAGTCAAGTGTAATAACAATATAGAAAACGATATCGCCGATAATATAATTTATGACAATGGTAATATCGGATTTTAAATTTAAAAAATACCTAAAAATAACGAACTATTAAATATTTCGTAGGGTTCAGAAAAATACACACACTGAATAAAAAACTTGTACATAAATGTAAACAAACACATCTAAAAGCAACCAACACATATTTTTTACTTTCATATCAATTATATGTGTATCTAAATTTTGCGCATTTTATTACACAGACACGAGTGTTTATTGTTTTAATATTTGCTTGAGTACACTAACATGTATAGTTCACATATTGTTTGATCGGAACATACTTCAACCCCACATGTTAGAGT